>JAECUM010090936.1:0-32335 GCA_016617855.1 Megalonaias nervosa
TATATATAAAGAGAGACAGACAGACAGACAGAGAAAGAGAGAGAGGGAGAGAGTGGCTCGAATGTGTCGTCTTCTGTTTGCTATTGTTTAAAGTTTCCATGTCTTTTTTTTATTTTTTTGTCTCATTTGCTGTCGATCCGTCCACCCTTACTCGCACATTCATTGCCAGTGCAAGCCTCAAGAACCGTTCAAGATTCCAGGAAAAAAACTCCCAAACCATTTACAATTCTGTGTGAAATTTAGTATAACTATAGGACTAGTAGCGCAATGATGCCTTTCGCTATTCATGATTGGCTCCCTTTTTATATACTTAATATTTTCATCCGTTTGCTTATTCATCCACCCATCCATTCGCGCTATTATTTCCGGAACAAAACTCCAAACTCTTTGAAACTATATCTGTGAATATTTGTGCCCATATTATACTGGTGGTCTAGATGTGACTTTGTTATTCCCAATTTCTTATTTTCAATATTTTAATGCTTGTGTCGGTCTGTATTTCCGTCTGTCTGTCGATAAATATGTCGGGTCTGAAGCACAACCCTCCAGCTGTTAAATATATCTGACCCAACGAAGTACACGTCATTAAAGTTATGTAGAGATGACTGTTGGTGTTTAAAATTGTCGGCATCATTTCGTTTCATGCAACAACGAAAACCCAGTTTATCATAAATAACATGTACATTAAGACGTCTGCATCAAAGTGAACTTGCATAAACAGTATAAAATTATGGGTAATGGACGAGTCGGCGAACGATTGGTGGAGGGTGTGTTATTTTAATTTATGACAAAATCTGAAGTCCGAGCAAGTAGCAGCTATACTTCAGCTGCCCTTAAGAAAGGGCCGTTCAATTGCCTAGTGCCCTATGGATATGGCAATTATTTTTGGGGTATACTTCTGTTTACTTTTGTTTGACCGTTCTAATTGAATAGCTGATGATCAGAAATATAAGGGTGCTTAATCATAATCCTCAAATTATACAAAAAGCGTTTCAACGATTAAGATGTTTTTCTTAAAGGTTGGTGCTTTTATGCGAACGCGGATCAGAAATATGAAATCGGACTACGAATAAAATGCAGACTTGCGGAACCAGATTCAGCAAAATAAAATATTTTGATGTGCAACAGAGTTTCACAAGCATAAGTTTTCCTCAGAAGTTTTCCTACTCATTTGTATAATGATACCTGATCTTACCAGGTGACAACCTTGACATGAGGGCACTCAGGGCGTTAGAAAGGCAATCATCAGCTATACAGTGCCTCCGTGCATTTAGAATTTATGTATACATGCTGCATTTAGAACTACAGTACTTCCCTGCATTTATAATTAGGGCACTTTCCTGTATTGAGAATGTCACTCAGTCACAAAGTGCATCCAAGATTTTGCAGTCTATACCTGTTTACTGTATGGTTGCTCCTAAATTACATATACTTATGACTGATGGAACGGCCGTTGTAAAGTTTTATGGGATCACGAATGGCCACCACGCTCACTAATTACCAAATTAAGGACCTTCGCTCGTGCGGGGAGACGGTTTCTGTTAGATTTCAGTCTTGCTTTAACACTTTATAGTCCGACTATCTCAATCCGTTTGTTGGTACCCCCCTACCGATTTCAATAATGGAAACCTTTAATGTGATAAAAAGTACAGGGAATTTAGTCAATTCATTGATTGATTTATATTTTCTAACCTGACTGTGAGTACAATGAACCTAACACCGTCAACTTCTGCGCGTTTCATGCTTAACGGAAGTTTTCAATATAATAGACGGACATGCTCGAGATCCATTTCCAGTTCCTGGACAAGTCCATTTTCAGCAAATGTGTGTTTGGACGACTACAGATGTACATACATATGTTGTCTGCTTTTGATATTTACAATGTCGAATCAAGCAAAGGAAAAGTATGACAACAACAAATTTGCCTTTGACGTGGATTTAAGAAGCGGTTTAATTTCTATGTTCATGTGTGCAAAGGGATATAATTCCAAACTCTCAACGTTATGGTAATTTACGGAATTATCCGGTAGTTACTGAATAGGATGAACTACGTCATTATGTTGTCTGACAGAAATAAACTATCCCATAGTGTATGCAATATGGCGCCGTGTTAGTATGGAAAGCCCGTTAAGCATGAAAGGTGCAAGGGGATGCCAGTATTAGTGCCATTCTGGTCACAGTCAGGTTAGAAATTATAAAATCAATGATTCAATTGACTTAGTTCTGTGCACTTTTTATCACATTAAACTTTTAGTTATTAAAATCGGTACGGGGATACAAACAAACGGGGATGTATAGTCAGACTATAGTTTTTCCTCGGGTTAGCTTGTTTGAATACGTTAAGAGAATTCATGGAACTAATTATGCAAACACAAAAGAACACGTCTAGAAATGGGTGAACTTAAAATATAGAATATAAAGGCTTGGAAGGCAATAACTGGTTGATGATGAGGAGTAACATTTAAATAAAACCCTCTTTGCAAAGCTTATCTCAACATTAGCTGAAGTGATATGGAGATAGGTTTTACTCGTGCACTGCCAGTTTGCTCGTGCGCTGCCAGTATTTCTCTTGCTTAAGTACTCACTATACAAACGATACGGAAGAATGGGAATCAGTCTAGAAATGGGTGAAGATCAAATAGAGCATACATGGGTTTCGCTGGCCAGTATTGTTTGATAACGAAAGTAAGATTTATGTTAAAAGAATCTTTTGATAACTTATCGTTGTTGTAACTGAAATAAAACCAGAGACATTGTTTGACTGGTGGAATTTCCGTCATTTTGCAGAACAGAACAGAATAGAAAGTTTATTCAGTACTTTAGGCCTCCATCCGATAATACATAACATGCTAAAGAGAGTATAATGCACAGTACGCCATAAACAGTATAGTAAAATAAATATGTTTAGGTGCGCAATAAGCAGTATAGGGAAATAAATATGTTTAGATGTTGATAATGATACTGTTTAACAGGTTATCCCTTGGTTTAAAAGCAAAATGCAGATCTTTTGAAATATTTTACTGACTTGAGTTTGGAAAACTCATTACTGAAATTAGCACCTGAGTCATGGGGTAAGGAATTGAAAACACGTGTTTCAAACACATGATCAAGAAAATGCCGCGACTCATGTGGCTTTCTCTAGACGGAAGCTGTCATGGAGGATATGTCGTACCGATAAATATAGGTTTGACCATGAGCATTCAGAAATTTACAGCTATTGAATGTATAATGTCATGGTGTTTGCATAAGTTTACTATGGGAGCTGAATTGTATCATGAGTCCTTAAGGAACCTCCGTTATGATAAAAGTGGTTTATAACTTATGTACAGAATATTTGACACAGGTCTGAAGCACATACAAATTTAAAAACTGCAGCCGCTCATGTGGTTTTCTCAGTACTGAGGCAAGCATCAAGGATGTTTATGGTGTGTGATGTATGTTTGGTCCTGAGTATTACAAATTTAAGGATCCTGAATTTTCAGTATTATGATGTGTTCGTTTTTTTAAATATAGGAATCGAATTAGAACAGTGTGTCCTGAATCACTATTCTCATTTGAACAAAACGACGACGAGAATGGGTTTACAGCTAAGAGTGGTTCTTTAGCCATGACATTCTCAAATTTACGGTGTCATGATTCTTAATTGTAAGTCACTGTAGACACGAAGAGCCAAAAGAAATTCTGAGCTTTTGATTTAAGCATCTTAAAGACCCAACGCCGCCGATTTTCATAAATTTCACCATTCTTCCATTGTTAGTAAAGTTTGGAAGGAAGGAAACGAATTGGTTAAAAAAACGTACATTAATCGTTACGTAAAATAACCAGAACGTTAGTTTTAAAAGACGTACAAATAATCAGTTTAGAATTAAGAGGTACCACCTCTTAATTCAGTTCCCAAAGTCTCTCTTAATTGCGTTCTTTTTCGGAAATGTTTGAGGAGTAGTGATGTGATACAGTCAAAACAATCTAATAATAACAACGTGAAAACATGGTGGACATACTGATTCAAGTAGAGAACAAAACAAATATCTACTTTACTTTGCCTTTTCAAATTATTACTTGAGTACGAAGCTGTGAACAGGCATTACACAGCGTCTACTCATTATACCCAGATATGCCCATCATACCCAGAAATGCCCATTATACCCAGACATACCCAGAAATGCCCATCATACCAGAAATGCCCATCATACCCAGAAATGACCATTATACCAAGAAATGCCCATCATACCCAGAAATGACCATCACACCCAGAAACACCCATTATACCCAGAAATGCTCATACGTTTCGTAGGTTTTGTCACTTACAATATAGCTTTTTTCTTGAAATTGTGGTTTTAGTTTTGCCGATTTTTGTATTAATTGAGGCATTGCTGTTGCTCTACTTTGTTTTTCTTTTTCTTCTATTCAGTTATCTTCCTTTTTGTTATTATCGTTTGTGCATGCATTTGCATATGTGCACAGTTGTACCATTCTCAAAATTAATAGAAATAACGGATTCAATCAGTAATTCCCGAGTTAAAAGTTTCATGGTACTTATGTACACCGTGCAAAGGGGGATTTCCGTGTTATAAACATCTCGTCAACTAATGCTTAAGGAAAATTTTACGCAGTTTGCAAAACGTATTGTCTCACTCTCTAAAACTGAGCAGGATTCAATTTACTACTCGACTGCGAAAGTTGCGAAAATATAACCACATGAAAATTCTTTATGCATGGGAATGTTTCGTTTATGTTTTGTGCATTTCAGTGACATGTGAAACGGCTAAATATTTACTTTCAGCACAAGTTTCTATATTTACGGCGTTTGCCGCTTGACACCTCATAAATACATGGGAGCGAAACGCAAAACCATCGGTCCTGAATTCCTTCATACATAAAGCTGAACAACTCTTTAAGGAAAAATAAAAACAGGAGCATCTATGCACTGCCGTTGTATAACATTTTCGTGCATAAATGTTCCTTCTTGTATGAAGTATGAGTGAATTAGTCGAAACGTACAGTGACAAAATAAAGATCGTTCATATTAGCATACCAATAATACAGCGTTATTGAAGGGATTTTCCGTCTAAGTGATTTTACAACGAACACCTTCAATTAAGCAAATGTAATGAAAATTTTATTTCGAAGTTATTAAGAAAAGTTATTAATTTTATTTTTTGAATGTTCTTTAGTAAACTCAGTATTTATTTTCGTCTCATGCAATAGTTTACCAGTCTTCACGTACATTTCTTTCCTTCACGACGAAATTGAAGAAGAATGAGAAAACTTGAAGGAAAAATAAGAAAAAATAAAATAAAAAATACTAACAAATTAAAACTTTTAATTAGTAGAAGGACGTGAATTCAGTAGACATAAACTGAGGTTAGGCGGAAATAGTCAAAACTTCCTTAATGGTTTGATGCCTTAGTACTAACTTCCATTAGAGTGACTAATCATTTCGTCCAAGCTAGTGAGAGGTAGCGATACATATGAAAACATTTATTGATCGAAATTACTCTAAAACATGGACATTTTATTTCACTGTAAGATAGGCTGAAACTCTGTTTTCATCTTTCCATCATTCGCTGATTGAAAACGTATTCGTCTGCATTCCTAAGTGTTCCAGTCAGTTCGTTTCTTGCAGTATATCAAATACAATGTTTTCTATCAGTAGACGGAATAGCTCAATTCTTGCGATATCGACCTGCCCACATATGATTCTGAGTATGCATTTGCGATATACTTTGACATACATACATACATACATACATACATACATACATACATACATGTTTAGACATCAGCACGTGGATGACGTACACGTGACGGTCCATTAGTCTGCAGTACGACTAAATAGGTAAATCAGATCAATTTCTATACGAGCAGAAATATCAATTCAAATCAATTCAGTTGAATCATTAAAACTTTGTTCACTTCATTGTACAAACCATAGATAATTAAAGTCTACATTTAAAAAAAAAATTGAATGCACGTTGTATTGATAGTGACAAATAACTTGACAAGATTCATGAAATATTAGCACAGCATAGTCGAAGGAAGCAATCTGATTTTATGTTTTTCGTACATGAATTGAACCCATTTATTTGTAGTAATTTATCAGGATCCATGTAAAATAAAGACAGTTAGAAATATCTGCAATGGTACAAATTAGGGCAAAGACATTGGTACAAATTAGGGCAATGACAATTCTCTCATGTATCTTCAAAGTTATCAGGCAAGTTTGAATTCGCACAGTAAAATCTAGTTTTTTCTGTAATTAATGAATAATAATAATAATAATAATAATAATAATAATAATAATATGTCCTAAAAGTGACAAAGATGCTTAGCGGTGTGTATTATTGCAATATGTGTCCTAAGACTAATACATTTTCTTTGATCTAAACTCACTATTTACACTTAGCATACATTATGTGGATTTAAAGGCACTAGAATGTGTTATGCATATATTAAAAGGATTACAAGCATATCTGCTTTTAGCAGCATTGTTAGCATGTCAGTTCAAATATTAGTTTTGCTATGAGCATGACCTGCGAATAGAAGTTATTTGATTTTAAGCATTGATTTCGTTTCCAATTCGTTAATAAGGTTATTTTGGAATATAAGCAGCACATACATCGATTAGGGAGGATTCCTTGTTGTCAGCAAAGTAAGAATATTTAGGTACTCGGCTAAGTAGAACTAAACATGATTAGAAAGTCTCTACGAAATATACATTAAACTTAGTGTTGCAACGTCTATTCTTCATTTTCGGAGTATTCAAAAAATTTTCAATGTTTCGCAGTAAAGCCATGAAAATCAACATCACAAGTACGTTTAGATATATGTTTTATAAGTAATTAAATGCAGTTGTTGTATTGGTATTTATCAAGAATATTCCCTTCATTTCAATGATTTCATTCCTACTAACTCGTTGTTGGGATAGTGAAATATTGAATCTATATCTTCTTAATATTGTTATTACTGTAACAAATTGGTTAAGCAGTTTGTCGTCTGATAATGTCCAATGATGTTATATGAGAATTAGATCACATGATTACCATATCTGTCAAGAACCAAGGGATCGAATCAGTGTTAGCAAATAGGATTCAGTATGTGAAATATCTACGATTTTTGTTTTCAGTTGGCTTTTGAAATTGACAGGTGTTGACTTTAAGACTTTGTAGTACACGATTTATTACTTTTCATTGGAACAGTGGGAGTTGTTTAAACAGTCTGAGATCGATATGTACTTTCATGCTCATGTTGGTGGTCTATTCTCAGCGCCAATCCTCCCCGTCAGAGGAGGTAACAGATGCATTGTTTTAAAAATTCTCTCTATTATGTTTCTCTTGGACGGCACAGGTGTCAGAATGTGTGCCATGGAAGTAGCATGTATTTGTCAAGTTAATTTGCACTTTGTGTAACATATACATCAAATTCCTAACAATAGGGCAAGTATATACCATCGTAAAAGTATATTTTCGGCATTAACACGATATCAGTGTAACTCCCCTTGCATATCCTGGAATCTATATTACGTCTGTTTATCGATTGTTTCCCACAGTCATCTGATTTAAAATGGAAAGTAAAGGCATTTTAACATACAACAAAGAACACCAAATAGAATAATATAATATATCGAAGGTCAGTGTTTTTATTTACCTATTCGCCAATCGCAAACTTGAAGACAAAGACTCTATGGTCTTAAACAAACAGAAGCAAATCATTACGTTTAGTAAAATTCAACAAGTAATTTATTTCCCAAGAATACAATGTGATAATTTAAAAGGAACGTGCATTATTGTGAAAAAATCCCAAATAATCAAAATGTTCTATCACAAGTCCAGAGGTAAAGAATAGTATTGAATGTGCCGCTGTACCGATAGTTTTGATGTACCTCAATGATATTATCCAAAATGTCCTTGAATGAGTCTTCAATAATCCCAACGTAGTGTCTTAGTTCTAAAATCAATGAGTACTTAATAATTTCAATAAATAATTTAAATAAACAATTCATCTCAAATTTTATCTGAACACAGCAGTAAACGGTTTCAGCGACTAAACTGAAGACGGGAAAGAAGACGTTGTTTACGACCTCTGTTTATATAAAAAATGTGACCTGACCCATGAAGCAACAAAATGCCCTGGATGTGGGCCATTTCTAATGGAGAAATTCCAAACTATTGTCAACAATTTCTCTTCCAAAACATTCTAACGTCGTAATCAACCCTAATTCTTGAACTCAGATTCAAGCAAACATCGTTATAAAAATTCTCAATAGTCAGTTAGGCCAAAACTCTACTGTCAATCACAGAGAAACGCAATATAAACTAAATATACAATATATTATATATAGTCTGTTGGTGGCATAATATGGGTGCTCGATAGTAGATGACTGAGTTTTGGTCATTACACACAGTGTGTTGGATAGTGTATATCGGGTGATGGTCAGTACGTATATATGGAGTATTGGTCATATCATACAGCATTTTGATGGCATATTATAGTTTGCTGGATATTAGATTATTATTAGATAACTGAGTGTTGGTCACTGCACACGGCGTGTTGGATATATAACCTTCCCATATGGGACCATACATTTTTAAACCCATACGCCATCAAGTAGCGACACTATAACCCAATCATATTAATCATATGGACATTTTTAAAATTGCCATTCCCTGAAGGAGTTATAGTGTAGGCTACTGCGTGACGTTGATTACTGTAAAGAGCAATTGATGAACTTAAAATACGGGTTTGGAATGCATTAATTGGTTCATAGTTAGACGTAAAAATATTACGTAAAAACATATTTGCAAAGCTAATCCTATTAATAATTGAAATGCTAGGGAGAAAAGGTTCTACTCATGAGTTGTCAATTCGTCTACCAGCTTACTTAAGGACCTTGAAATGCTATGAAGAAAAGTTTCTACTCATGCGCTGTCAATTCGTCTGCCAGCTTACTTAAGGACCTTTAAAATGACAGTAGCGGTTTATTCCTTATGTCCAAAATAGATGACACAAGTTTCAAATACGTATATTTTTTTAATGTAGTGGCTCATATGGCTTTCTCGGTACTGGCGCAAGCATCGAGGATGGTTTTATGATGTGTGACATACATTTTGTCATGATAATTGGAAGATAACTATATTTAAATATTGTTACGCCTTCTTGGGTTTAATATAGAAATAGAATTAGACCGGTGTACACTAAATCAGTTTTCTCATGGGAATGAGTTTATAAAATAAAACAGGTTTTTTAGCCATACAGTCTCAAATTTACAATGTGATGATTTACATTGGATGCATATTTTACACATTGTGATCCAATTAAGATTCCGTTCCTAAGCTAAGATCTGAAGCAAATCAGTTTGACATAACTTTATTTTCTTTCACCTTAAAAGAACCAAACATTTTGACTGTAAATAAAATAGAGAGCATGTAAGGAATAACACTGGAAAAATTAGTTTGGACGATATATCCGGATTTACAATAAGCAAATTGCTATTGTTGTTTCTTTCGTTGATGTTGATATTTGTTAATGAGAAGACCTTTTTTATTTGTTTCTTTGAAAACTAATAGAACCATTATTACATACCGCAATGTTTCTTTTCTACATCACGATTTTTCGGCAATCTAATTGCTTAGACCCTCTTTAATTTATTTTGTTTATACCCTTATTTACCAAACAGATAGGATACATTGGACTCGCCCAATGGCCCTACTTTTTCCGATATTCGCATAGAATTGTGTATAAATACGTAATGTTGAATTGCATTCAAACGAGGGTCATGTGATTATATCATATTTAAGATGTTGTGCACAGTGATATTAAATAACAGACAAGAAACAGAAACGAGTTCGACTTAATAAGACTCTGAAAATAAAAGATGAATGTTGGATCGATCAAAAAGTAACATATCAATGGAGAGAGAGAGAGAGAGAGAGAGAGAGAGAGAGAGAGCATAACTACAAATGTATGGAAAGTATTTTCTGTGTGTATATTTAAAGTTATATCAATAATCATTTTACAAGACTGAACTCCCCTTCAAGCAAATACGCTGAAGAGATGTTTTCGAAGTTGCAATAGAAAATATAATTAGTTATTTTACGTTTCTTAGCTATTTCTCTCAGTTTCAAACAGCAGTTGACAATGTTCAGGTTAGATTGTTTTCCTTGCATGGAAATCAAGGATGATAAGAAAAATTATAAGGAAAAATGCAACAAAATAACAAATTAAAACCTTTTTGCTGGAAGGGAAATTCAGTCCGTAGATATAAACTGCAGTTATGGGGAAATGGCTTAAGCTTCCTTAACGATATAATGCCCTAAAACCCCGGTCACAAACCGAGTGATAAGTAGAGATGACCTTATAACTCTAAACGTTAAGTTCGTCTTTCATTATTTGCCATATCGATGGACATTGAAAACTGTGTTATGATCTTTAAAAATTTAAAGGTAGACGGAAATGATATGACTTTCTCTTTAGAGCCAATCGATGATTTTAATCTTGTTTGTCCGCATTCTCAGGTGTGACGGTCAGTTCATGTCGTGCATGTATAAAAGGGGAAATTTTCTGTCAGTAAATCACAGTCTGTGGCAGAACACAGGCATAGAGATATCGACCTGCCCATTTACGATTCCGGTAAGTATTTACATACATACATACATACATACATACATACATACATACATACATACATACATACATACATGTGCTCGATATTGCAAACCAACTTAACCACTTTTTAACTAGCATATCCCAAACCTTGACAGGTCTAATTTTACAGAGCCTGATATAGACAAACGTACTAAATTCGTGATTTACTTGTAACTCAAAAAGGCTTAGACGTGTTTATTGTCAAAAATAAAAAACGTCTTGGTATCTACATTGATAAACATCTCAGATGGAATGCACATCTTGATCACCTATGTGCAATGGTAGTCAAAAGAATAACTGTAAAACCTGCTGTCGAGATTTCTACCTCCCCAGTCACTTGATCTTTTTTTTTCGGGATATATACTACCACTGTACCATATGAGGAAATACATACCATTATAATCCGTAGAGAATTGATAAACTCCAGAAAATGGCAACCCGAATAATACTGAAACTTCTATTAAGACTCCCTCAAATGTTTTGTTTTCACGTCTGTAAAGGCTACCTATACAAAAAAGTATTCTTTATTTTAAAGGAATCATGGCAAATAAGTCTTTAAATGGTCTTTCTCCAGATTATATATCTAACCTAACTGAGCTAAGATCATCAAATACTGAGCGTAATCTCCGATAGACGACGAACAACGATATCCAGATTCCGTGGTCGAAAACCAACCATTACAAAACATCATTCACTGTATCAGCACCTACTGTGTGGAATTCCTTACCCCTGAGCATAAGTAATTCCAATTCCCATGCTTCATTTAAAATATCTCTAAAGAAATTCTTTCTTCACCTGCTGGAATAAGATATTAAAGGCTCTGAATACAGAACTTTATCATTGTGTCCATAAATAGTATATCCATTTATTCGATGTATGTATATGCGACTTAGTTTTCGCTGAAGTGTATATACCTGTGTATACAAAATTGTACAAAATACAATATCTGTTTCCTAGCATAGTAACACAGATTAATTCATTTTAAATATGTGTGAATATTATTAACTCTGCCGCCTACCTCCTTAACTCGGTAGATTTGACAATGCCCGGAAAAAATCTACTATGTAAATATCAGTATAGGCATGTGTATTAAACGTCATCTGACAGAAGATGATACGCCGTATCATTTGATAGTGCAATCTATAAAAATGCTTCTAAATGTTTAGGAATTTTATTGGTTTGGTTTGGTATTGTTGAGTTTAACGCAACTTATGCCAAACATGATAGGCTATACGGTGTATTTATTTGAGGAAGAAGACACCGGGAGGAATCACCCACAACGACTAGCTACTGGGAAGGATTCTCACATATCCACGTTGGTCTAGGTGAGACTTGAACCCAGGCGGACCGAGGTGAGATGTAAGTAATCTGTAAAGGCAAGCGCCTCAGATCACTCAGCCATCGTGGCCCCCTTTTGGATTTGTACCACATAGATCAATATTCTTTCAGCCATCGTGGCCCCCTTTTGGATTTATACCACACAGATCAATATTCTTTCATAAAAAAAAAATAGTATTAATGCGTTGCAATAATATACACACATTTATACCCAACCCGAATGAAATGACTGCATCTTTAATAGTTTCACTGGGTCCGAACAAAACAGCATTTAACATCTTTGAACCCATAAGATTTCGCAGTGCATAATTCGTGTCATATCAATTATGATTGATAGCTTCATACCTATATTGAAGGTGTGGGTGGATGGGTGCATGTTTATACTAGTACAACTAAACATCACTAGTTACTCCTCTTAAATAATCAAACACCTGTTTAGTTGTGCTGTATTGACACATGTGTGAATAAATTTGACACAGTTAGCTAACAGCTGTGTAATTGCTTTGTGTAAAGGATGAATTTCAGACAGTCCTCTGACATTAGTGCAATTGTTGTTTGTAAAGGACGAATTACAGACACTGTTAGCAAACAGTTGTGTAAATATTCTGTACAAATAACAAATTTCCGAAAGTTAACAGCAATGCAATTGTTCAGTACAAAGAACAAATAGTACAAAGAACAAATCTCAGAGTTAACTTACAGGCGTGTCATTGTGCTTTATAAGGAATGGATCTCAGAGTTAACTTAGAGGCATGTCATTGTGCTTTATAAGGAATGGATCTCATAGCTTACAGGCGTGTCATTGTGTTTTATAAGGAATTAATCTCAGAGTTAGCCTACAAGCGTGGCATTGTGTTGTATAAGGAATGGATCTCAGAGTCAACTTACAGGTGTGTCAGAGCGCTTTATAAGGAATGGATCTCAGAGTTAACTTACAGGCATGTCATTTTGCTGGATAAAGAATGAATCTCAGAATTGGCTTACAGGTGTGTCATTGTGTTGTGTAAGGAATGAATCTCAGAGTTGGCTTACAGGTGTGTCATTGTGTTGTATAAGGAATGAATCTCAGAGTTAGCTTACAGGCATGTCATTTTGCTGGATAAGGAATGAATCTCAGAATTGGCTTACAGGTGTGTCATTGTGTTGTGTAAGGAATGAATCTCAGAGTTGGCTTACAGGTGTGTCATTGTGTTGTATAAGGAATGAATCTCAGAGTTAGCTTACAGGTGTGTCATTGTGTTGCATAAGGAATGAATCTCAGAGTTGGCTTACAGGTGTGTCATTGTGTTGCATAAAGAATGAATCTCAGAGTTGGCTTACAGGTGTGTCATTGCACTGTATAAGGAATGAAAATCTCAGAGTTAGCTTACAGGTGAGTCATTGTGCTGTATAACTAATTAATCTCAGACACAGCTTAAAGAAGTTTAATTGTTCTGTTTAAAGGATGAATCTTAGTCACATTTCTTGTACAGTATTATAATTATAAAAAGGATGAATCTCGGTCACAATTATCATACAGTATAATAATTACGCTGCATAAAGGATGAATCTCATCACACTTATCGTACAGTATTATAATTACGCTGTATAAAGTACGCGTCTTTATATATTGCTACTTCAGTAAGCATAAAAATTGGCATTATCATTACATTTGCTTTTAATTTCCCTTTTCTAGCATTTATGATAACGCTGAGAGAAATCATTTTATGTTTGGGAGTTTTAATCCAATAATGAAAATGTGCCTGTTCAATTGACATAGACTGAACTAGGGATTAAAAAACAAGAGTTACGAAGCGTTTCAACTCAGGGGAATGAGACCTATTAAACATACCACTTTTCAGCGCTGTCTAGGACAACATAATAAGTTTGAAGGACTTGAAATATATTGGTCAGACGACAGTCCGCTTCTAATACAGTGTATAATTGCAAATAAATAGGTCATTGAAGACTAAATGCGATTTATGTATGAATACACAGGGACAATATCATACTTTCATAGAAGTCAGTCACACTATGTAACATGTAAGTATTTTATTTACCTCGGGTTGTAAGTGATATACAAAAATAAACACGAGCTTACTTATTCAAATACAAATGTTATACAGATCTAGATTAAGTATTTATATAACATGTATCAGTTGTAAAGGCACGTGAGTTGTTTATGTGCTAAAAATTGGTACAGATAAATTCATTTTTCTTATGCACAAGTATTAAATAAAGTTTTACTAATGTTTGTATATAAAACATAGATCTGTTTATAAATAAAATACAGTTCTAAGGTATTGTGTTTATATTTTATAGATAAAATATATTTCTAAGGTATTATGTTTATATATTTCCAAGGTATTGTGTGATGTTTAGTCAGAATTATATCAATTCATGTACACATTTTAATATTCTTTACATCACTCGAATCAAGTAATAAGTTATATCTACAAATATTCACTCATTCTTGATTATAATGCTGAATAGAGAATTTCTCTTGTTTGCAGCCATGGCCAAGCTAACGGTTCTAGTTGCCCTAGTTCTTTTGAGTGTTTTTGGTCTTACTTATGCCACATACACCTTCAAGTTACCTTATGGCTATTCAGGAAAAAGCAAAGGAGTGATTGGTGTAAGTGGCGGCAAAGGTTTTGGCGGGTACGGCGGATATGGCGGCAAGGGTTTTGGCGGGTACGGGTTAACTGGATATGGCGGCAAAGGCTTTGGCGGGTACGGGTTTGGTGGAAAAGGATTAGGTGGATATGGCGGATACGGCGGATTTGGCGGAGCTAGCGGGTTCGGTGGGGGCGGCGGGTTCGATGGGGGCGGTATCAGTCAGATATTTATCCCTTGTACGTATACATTTTTATTGGGAGTTGAAAGTGAGAGAGAAAGAGATGGAAGGAAGGAAGGAGGGAGGGAGAGAAAGAGAAATGGACAGACTTAATAAGTATATGCTTTCTACAGAGGATTATATAATATCGTCAGTATTTGTAAAAATTCAAAGAATACATTTTATCAGTATCAAAATATCGTTGACTCTCTTTCAAAATACCGTTGACTCTCAGTCTGTATATTGCTTGGTATATATATATATATATATATAACTGCTTTTCTGTAAATGTTGCTTTTAGTGACAAAAGTTTGATGATTCTTTAAAAGGATTGCCTACATATGAAAAGTTTAGTAGATATAAGGATATCAAGTGTTGTCATGATGGGGAGGTGATATGCAATTCCCACTCCTTATGGATTTTTGTTATCGCTATCTAGGAAATGATTGATCACGGTGTAATTGCCAGGATCTAGCAAACGATTAAATAAAATATGACACTAATGGAAGGAATAACAGAGATCTTAGATAGAGATGTCGAATGGAATAACACAAGCCCCTTTATATAAAACATAACAATTTAATTAGTTACATAAACAAAAGGAAATTGAACATGACATTTGAATGATTAACTTTCTTTCAGAACTAGGGTTAAAAAAATTATGCGAAATACAAATACCCATTCATTTAAGACAGATAATATACTTCTCACAATTCGTATCAGAAGAAATGCATGACATTCCTACCATACATGATATCTGTTATACGCAGATCACTAAATCAGAACTCATTCATACGAACGAAACATTGTATGACATTCTTACAATACATGAATCATATAACATCTGAGACAAACGCATGCAAACCCTTAGCTTTGGACCTGAGAAAACGTTCATATATAAATTTAAAATGAATAAATGCAATAAAAAGTTATAACATTACATCAGTTAACATATTGCATGCAATTGAGACAATACCTTTGTGCCTTCCGGAGCCCTCGCTCGCTTATCATCAGAGAATTTCATCTCTCTCTTCTCTTATTTCGAGTTTCTCAAATCTCCAGACCTCCCCCCCCCACCCCGTCTCTTGGATGATTGATTTAACGACAAGAGTACATTTTACCGAGCCAGCATTCCCTTTCGGCAGAAATTTTGGACTGGCTAAAATCGCGAGGATATTACTTTAAAAACTTGAATTTCGTCTGAGAAAAACACCACGCCGTTTAGATTAGCCAATCAGGATTACTTCCTCTAACCGCCAAACATTTTAAAACTCCCAGTAAAGTCAAAATAATCCTCTCGGAACGGCCTTTATCAATAACTCTTCTGGAAAATCATTTTATGACACCTTTTTCAAATGGCCAAATATTTACCCTGGCTTATCTCAACTCTGTCATTCCTTAAAATTCAATTCATGCTCCAAACAGAGCAGATCCCATCCTTCACAGAAAGCAATTTATAATGATAATGGAGTGTGGGCTTATTTGCAGTGAATCATATCCATTACGCATTCCAAATTTTGTGATAATGGAGTGTGGGCTTATCAATTACAATGGGATCATCATCAGATTCAAACAATATATGCGATAAATAACCACAATTAAATGCATGTATAGAGACCTATTTATTATATTTGATTATTAAATACTGGAGAAAGTATGGATAGATGTAATAAATAAAGAATATAAATTTGAAAGAATACCTTTTAAAATGTGAAACTTGAATACTTCATGGTAATTATTTCGATCTATTTACGTTAGTGATATAATCATGCTAACCATTTCGATTTATTTTTTGTTTCAGTGATATTCCATAATAATCATTTCGATCTACTTTTGTTCAGTCATATTCCATGATAATCATTTCGATTTACTTCCGTTTCAGTGATATTCCACGATAATCATTTCGATCTATTATTGTTTCAGTGATATTCCTCATCATAATTCTGCCTCTAATTACCAACTTATTCAATAACAAGTAACATTCAGTAAGTATAATATCAAATACTTTACATTTCATATACATCGAAATCGAAGATTTTAAGGATGGGAATATACATCCAGATTCACTTATACGTATTAACTGCTAACATTGTATACCATATTTGTTTCGGGTTGTACTTGGGGAATATATTTTTCGTGACTAAAGTCTAACCATGCTAGTTGGTATGTTTACAATATAGTGTGAATAATCGGTTGAGATCGGATGCATTAAAAATCTTATGTTCAATATGACGAACAAACACAACACTGATTAGGGGCGTCCAGTAAGACGAATAAGCACAATATTGTGCACAGACTTCCAGTATGACGAAGAAGCACACCACTCTGCATGGACTTCTAATAGAACAAACAAGCTCAATACTGAGTATGAAATGATTGGTCACTTTTTGTAACATGTTCTTTTCATTCATTCGAGAACTTTAATAAAATACCGTACACTGTATAAATTCAGCCTGGCTCCAAAAAATCTGTTTGGTGTGTAAACACACGCGATGATCGATGATTATTCCGCAATGTAAATGAGCCTGCAATGTCAAATAAATTTTCATACAGATAGAAATACCAATCAAATTCAGTTCAATTTGCTGCACGAAACATAATTAATAGTGAGTGTACAATGTGAATGCGAGATCAGATGTGCGTTGAGATGATAGTGTCGAATATATCTTTCAGTTGCCAAGACATATTATCACGGTGTAGTCTTAGTAGTGTATCAGGTCATGCGTTATTTTGGACACTTTATTTGTAGTACTGGGTTCTATACTAAAATGAAAAACAATTAGAAATATCTGCAGTGGTACAAATAGAGAGAAGTGGCTGTTTTATGAACAGCAAACTCTGAAATCAATTTGTCTAATGGAAAGAAGGAATACAAAAAATGTCAATAAAAGCGGCCAAGACTCCCGGCTTAGCGATGGGTTTTATTGCTATATTGCTACTAAGACTGATTTTAAATAAATAATTTTCTTTCATCTAAACTCACTGTTTATAATTTTGTACGCAGTATGTACGCTTTTGAAAAACAGTTACAAAACGAACCTGTTTTCAACTTCACTGTCTGAATGTCAATTTTATCATAATTCAAAAGTTAACGTGCAATACGAGCCTGATACAGGAAGTTTTGTTTTGATTCTATTTGGTTTTATGTTAGTTTGCAGTGCTATTTTGGAGTAATAAGCAATACATGCCTCTAAAAAGGAGATTTATATTTTTATTAGCAAAGCAATAAGTTACAGGTGTTCGGTTAAGTGCGACTTAACAGTGTTTAAACTCTCTATTGAATTTACATTGCAATCCGTGATACAGTGTATGCTGTTATTTGACGGATTAAATAAGCATTTTTAAAATGGAACCTAGTCCAGCTGATTAGCGTTGTCAATGATGTGCCGACACTTTATGCTACTGCAGGTCTATATCCCCCTTTCACACCATGGGCTTATTATGTCGGTTAGGTACGTCAAACACATTTTGCTGTCTGGTGTTGTGTCTTTAGCTTTCACACTATGGGGCTTGTGATGTAGGGTTTGGTATGTCAAACACATTTAGCTGTCTGGTTTTGTGTCCCTAGCTTTCTACGGGGCTTGTAATGAACGGTTTGGTATGTCAAACACATATAACTGTCCGATGTTGTGAGAACGAATATCTAGATGTGCTGATATGCACGATTTAATTTAACCCTAGTATGTTCCATAACGCTGAATTAGACACAGTTGGACTAAGTAATATAAACTCCACGACTGACTATATATATATATATATATATATATATATATATATATATATATATATATATATATATATATATATATATATATATATATATATATATATATATATAATGTCTTTTTCCAGATATAAAATTCTACTTTGAATGGAAAACAAAACTTTTTCAAGCGAATGGACAGCGAATTAAAATAGCCCTCATGTTCTCCTGTCATCAACATTCTCAGTACCAATGATTCTGTTCTGCCAAGTTGTGACATGCGCATGCACTGTTATGGGCATTTCGATTTGTAAACGTTCATTTATCTATCAACATTTTTGAATAAAGTTTCATTTAGATCATATTAATCGTTTTTCTCCTGATTCATCTGTTAGGAACTAAGAAGTCTTCATGTCATTATTTCTGGCCAACACCCCCCCCCTCTCTCTCTCTCTCTCTCTCTCTCTCTCTCTCTCTCTCTCTGTTTTGTTCATATGTGTACCTCAGGTTCGTCATGCTCAGAATCGACATAAAAATTAAAAACGTGATTGACAGAAAAGAAGAAAGAATTGAAAAATCTCCTACTCTGAGTCTTTACAGTCTTGACCAGACGTCTTAAATTATCTATGGTAAAATGTGGTAATTGGTTTAAATGACCTTAAAGAATAAGAATTCTACAGTTCCGTTTCAATGACCATATTAAGACTATCCATAAGGGGCTAATCCATTCTGCCAAGTAAAGATGTTCCTTATCGTTTCTCTTCAATATACAGGCTATTTCATTTGGTATCCTCATCTAGGTGCTGTAACTTTCTTCAATAATTTGGAATAAGACAAATCTAAAGCACATCGCTTTTGTAACACGGAACATGTAAAAGGTGTACAACATCCGAACACTTTAATATTGTAAAATGGTAAAAAATAAATCTTAAAATTCAAAGAGTGAAAAAATAACGACAAGCAGCCAATTTATGATTATTAATTAAAATCTTAATTAACTATACTCAAAATCTGTTAAATCAGTGACTAATAATATATCCGAATATTTGCGTCTGAGTTTCACTTGAGATTTGCACACATGATACTTGTGACAGGTGTTTCTTTTCTCGACGGATGGTTGGTAATTATGACACAAAAATCAGAAACAGACAGAAGGAAATCCTACTCTAAAAGTTCTATAATGAAATTTAGACACTGACAGAAATTAAATCCACGCTAAAAAAAAGTTCATTATTCGTATTCTAAAAGGCTCAGATTTTGGTTTGGTCTTTTATGGCACAGGAACAGGACCGGGACCAGGACCAGGACCAGGCTATTTCATGCCAACAGAACACCACAATAGCCAACCCGATTGATCGATTTCAGTCACAAGTCCGGCATGTTAACCAAAGAATAACTGCGGTTCTTGACTCAACCTTGATTTGTTATTGCCTTGAAAACCAGTACTGCTTGAGTTTATAGTCATTGTCATATAAATTAATCTAATTTGATCTATAACGAAAATGTGATTTTGTTTTTACATGTACTATTCCCTTTCCATTCCACTCAGCACAAATAAATAATGAACTAGAGCTGATATTTTGAACACCTGCCACGAAAAGTGCATGGACAACAAACATACTTCTTCAAATTTCATTTTAACTGTAAATCTATCCAACGGTTTTGTGCATATTTTAATCAATCATTAGGTTTATCTTCTCTAGCAATATTTTCCCAATGGACGTTCTGATGGCCTTCTCTAGGAATCCCATCCCAACGAACGTTTTTGATAGCCTTTACTTTGAATCCCGTCTCAATGGACGTTTCTGATAGCCTTCTTTTGGAATTCCATCTCAATGGACGTTTCTGAAAGCCTTTCAGAAAAGGGAATCTTTTGATAAAACACAGATTTATACGTAACAGTTTTCTAAAGAGGCTCACAAAGGAGCGATTAAGATTTGGTAAATCTGCAAAACTTGGACAGAGTAAATATTTCAGGATTACGATTTGGTAAATCTGCAAGACTTGGGCAGTACATCTTTCACGACTAAGAAAGGGCATCTTTGCTATTCTTTGATAGACTTCAGATCTTTTAAAAAAAATAGGGCAGTTAATTACGAAACGCAATAAACCGACGTATTTTCAATGTAATCCAATTAGGTTTTCATGCTTGGACATTTACCAAACCATCAACACATTCCTTCCACACCATTAATTCGCATGATGCTTCCTAGGATAGATAAAGAAACAATAAACTTATTGGTCTTAACTTTTGATAAATTACTTAATATGCAAGTGTGTGAAATTTATGAGCACGTGTGCAAATGTGTTATTGTACTAATATGGGGGTTGATGCAAATTTACACTCTATACCAGTCTGCAACAATTGGCAATAAAAAAACATTACATACTTACGTCAATATACATGTAAATTAGCATTAGTTGGTAAACTGGTGCTTGTGAGAGGGATATAACACAAACACGGGTTTGACACTACTTACATATTTTGCAGATTTACTATTTCAGCTATCCAGCTGAAAGAAGCATCGACCTATACTATGTGAATACTTGTAAATTACTAGCCTGTTAAAGCTGGCCATGGTTCCTGAAATAAGTACTGACAAATAATAATAGGCAAGTAATTATTTTATAAGCTAATGAATCAACTTATGTGTGGTGGTATAATTAATACCGCATTTGAGAGAATGAATACTGCTGATTCTCTGAAACTAATTACGTAACTTTTTCGGAAGCAACTTGCGTATGAGTAAATTGTAAGCATTTGAGGGCTTGAACCTAAGACTACTCTTACTGTATCGCTCTCACCGCTGGATGTACTGGATGTAAATGTCGCGATTTCACCAAACTAGATTTTTATAGTCAGCAATGAAATGTTTTTGTCAAAAACGACGTGGCAGTATATCCATTTCGTCATTTTCAAAGTTTCCTCCTGGACAGATAATTAGAAAAACGTAAGCGTGCCTGTCTTACCACAGACGTTTAGTAAATTGGCCAATTAATAACGTTAAGGTCTATGGAAATTCAATTAGTTGTCTAAGCCGTGTACTTCATGATCGGTTGTAAATGACAAGAGAAAATTAAAGTAGATTAACTTTTGAAATAATTATGTACAGATATTCCATGATACTCTATGACCACTTTTAAACTACAATCAGGTTAAAACTTTTAATTAAATAAGAATCAACATATATTCTAAGGTCACCTGTAAACTACTTCGACAGAAAGTTTGGCAATTTTTTCTGAAATAAATTCCAAAAACATCATCTTGCTACCGTTGTATTCTTCTGTAGTTAATTTAAATCAAAGATTTTCCCAAAATGTTGCATTGTTTCATTTAATACTACGTCCAAAGAATCTCTAAAAGTCAGAAAAACGACGCAAAGAAAATTAGCCTACATTTCGACCTAAAGAAGGTTTCCTCAGAAAATACGTAACAGACATATAGACGTCACACGCTTATTCGAAGAGTCAATATGTACAATATAATACAGAGAAGCAAACTAGCAAACATAATGAAACCGCTAGAACTAAAAGAGTTCATAACAGCTTATGCTGAATTGTTGTTTAAAGTCATGCCTACAATAAGTAAATCTTATCGTGTCTTATTTTATTTTAAAGAAAGTAAAGGATGTAGGTGGATTAGCTGCTACAGGTCCGAAAATCAGTATTTGAAAATGTAACAAGGTGACGTAACGGAACCATGTTTGGGTGTTATAGCGATGTAATGACTTTACTGCGCAATTACTTACTTGGCAGTTGGGTTGCTAATGAGCACCAGCTTTGGTAATGTAAAAGTTTTCTCTTATAAGATTTTTATCACGGAAATACTACTACTACTACTACTACTACTAATAATAATAATAATAATAATGATAATAATAATAATAATAATTATTATTATTATTATTATTATTATTATTATTATTATTATTATTATTATATACCACTAAAGGAGAGTGAGGCGGTATAATCTGTTTGGAAACAAATTGACGCATAGAAGGTTAAGCAAAACACTTGTACAAACTATAGCTTTATGTTTAAGTCATATTCCTACCTGCACTGTCTTACATTTCTTGTTTTTATGCCCCAGTTTATGTCAGTACATAGTCTTTAATTTTTTAGTTCGTTGATAAGCATCCATAGGTCCTTCACCAAAACCTCCTTTATACCTCCAAAAAATCAGTAATATGACACTCTTCCGTATGTTTGGAATGTCTACGTGGTATATTTCTCCAAAAGAAGTGCTTTTTTAATCAGTGCTGGCTTTGTATCTCGATAGACTGCTTTGATCAATGGATTCAGCTTTATCTATAGCGAAATATTTAGTTTTGTTGGCATGTCCAAGTCTTTTGCTGAACGTCTTTTCGTTGAACAGTTATGCTTTATTCGAAAACAAAATGTTATTTTTGTTTCCATGTTTAAGATGACAGCTGATAGATAGGAAATACTGACACTAGTCTGTCGATTTGCAAGACAAGTCACTATGTAAGTAAGAAACACTGATTTGCAGCACAAGTCAGTCTCTATCGTCCGTTTGATAATATGAACCAGACCTCCGGGAATACATTTGACATGTCTGAAATATCCAACGTGAATTTGATGTTGAGACTGACAATGTTAGGAAATAATAAAAAATTGTTGAGATTTCTTCATGTTCTCATCTCACTGTCACCAATAAATCTTTACCAGATTATGGGTTTGTGGAGTGGTTTAGTTCAGAAATTTCCTTCCAGTCTCCGTTGAAATATATTGGCATTAGAGGGTATCATTAGTGTGTCCATATCTCTACCATCGACTTTGTCGATACATAATGGAAAGTATTCCCTTACTTTGGTGCCCTTTTGGTGTCCATATCTTTACCATAGACTTTATCGATAGAAATACAGAATGGAAAGTATTTCCTAACTATGGTGAAATTTTAGTGTTCATATCTGTACCATAGACTTTATCGATACATAATGGAAAGTATTTCCTTATTATGTTGCCATTGTGGTGTCCATATCTCTACCATCGACTTTATTGATATAGAATAAACAATGGAAAGTATTTACTTTTCATTGTTTTACTGTCCTGGCTGCTTGTGGATATTTGCAGTAGAGAAATCGGTAATAGGGAAGAATAAAAGAGCAAGGGGGTTCTTATGCTTAGAAAATCTAACTTGATATATTAAATGCGTCTTACACGTCTAAGTGTGAATTCATACAGCTAAACCATGCTAGTGCCAAAATGAATATACCAACATGCAATAGTACGAATTAAATCTGCATTTCCAATGAAGAGTACTATGCTTAGGCAGTAATTTATTGCAACTTGATGAAATGATATGTTTACGAGAAGACTGTGTAATAACCATAATCTCTCATTGCCAAGCATTCAAAATTTTATGGCTTTCATTAATGGAACCAATTTTGGTCCATGGCCTAACAACATGTATCATAAAAGGTATCGCTTACACCCATATCTTCCCTTCATTTTTAGTCCACTCTATTTCAGTGGCTCAAGTAGTTGCATCACAGTTAGATATATATACTCCTGTATTTGTTAAAATCTGTTGGTAACATTTTCAAGTATGACTTATGATTGTGCTTTTTACGGTGAGTCTGATAATCAATACATTTGATAAAATTCGGCCCTTCAGTTTTTTGTAGCTGCTGATGTTGAAAGTTACTATTTAATTCACTTAAAATACATTCAGTTGTCTACGTGTCTAAAGAGTGTGCAATTACAGCTGTTGACATTTGATTGGTCAGGTTTTTTGTGTCACACATGTGGGTGGTGTGATGTCAGGGTCAATTGACCACTGTTGCTCTTTTAGCCTGCAGAGGTCATAGCAACAAAGTGCATATTTCATGCACCTGATCAGACTGCTCTTTGACAAAATCTATCTGACATAAATATCCATGGGTGCTATTTCACTGTCATATAATTCTCTGATTTCAAATAACTATGTTTAAATCAGACGTACGAAACTGATAGATCACCCAACTAGCTGAGAACTGGCTCAACAAGGTCACATCTAGATTACGATGTCAAAAGAATGAATGGATTTTGTTTAAGGAATACGATATATTAAGGAACATTTTGTTCTGATAGTCTTAGAAATGCAGGCGACATATCGATCGTTTTTCATCTGTTACAGCCTGTGTGACTCGTCTAAACAAAATTTTCATCTACTATTCATGATGTCAAAACAAGAACTATTTCCGAAAATGCCATCAAAAAATGCTTCATTCTAATTATCTTAATGACACACTATCGCAAGTATTTAACACATGTAATGCAAACATTGTGAAAGCTTAAAATTTTTTTGACACGTTGAATGTAAACATTATACAAGAAACACCAGATATATAAGTGTTTATCAGAAGTGTTGACACATTTTAAAAATAAAATCCTGAATAAGACTTTAAAAGCTCAAATTTATGTTTCGGTAATTCTACCCAGATCATATCAGTCAAGAAATCAGCCACGACAAGTACTGGAAACAGCATGTGTTTCATTTATATAATCAAAGACATGTATCGTTGTTATAAAATTTCCATCATCGGGATCAGAGTTTTGCGTCGGGTACATTACATTTGTAAGGTGTGGTTGACCTTAGTCAGCAATTAAGGATAGAGGCCTTCCTCACTACTCACATTTTCTGTGCGTTTTGGGGGTAAACAATATGTTACCTAGATCATATTTCAAGATCATTGTTTCTTGTTTACTGATGTTGAGTTCCTGGTCTAGTTTTATTTAGAAATTAAAAACGTTCCTATAAGTAGTTGTTTACGAATTTGATGATAAAATGATCCTGATCCTGGTATTGTGTCTTAGCCTTTTACTAATTCCTATCTTAATATTAGTCTTTAGAGAACTCAGTTTTAGTTAATATTTGAGAGGATTTATTTATTTAGATATTTCATTGGAATTACAAAGTGCTCTTGAATTTTCGGACTAAATCACAACTTTGGGGTTATTGTGAGTTCATTCAAGGACATTTTGGATTATGATATATTACTGTGACATTAGCACATTTGAGACTACTTGCACATCAATACATTTAATTCTGGAATTTACTCGGAACACCACTGGAATTCATTCTGAATACTCTATACTATTGGACTTGTGAAAGAACTTTTAGTACTATTTTGGATTTCATTCAAACTACTTAAGTTCTTTTTAACATTTTCACTTCGTATTATAGGGAAGTAAATTATTAGTTGAATTTCGCCAAACTTGTTGGTTTTCGCTCTTCTCTGTTTGTTAGTTTAAGACCATAGAGTCGTAGCAATGACTTACTGTTAATACTGATGAACGCACATAGAAAATTTCCTCACAGCAAAATAAAATGTTAAATGTTAGGTTTACACGTACATATTCTGTATAAACTTTGCATGACGTTGAATAACAAGTCAGCATGAAAAGAACATAGCTGAGGCAGCTTTAATGAAATGGCAGTGATTAGCGTCCCAATTGAATTCTTTTGACGTAATGACATAATTGTAATAAACTCCATTATAATCGAGAAGATTTATCGAGATATCTAGTTTTGGTTATTTGTTTGTTTGTACTTTAGTTCGTTTACTGTTTTGTTTTTGTCTTTTGTTGTATTTTTTATTGTAACGGCACATTTAACACATTGTTGACTACATTATGCCAATGCAAGGGAAGCTAAGTGTTGTTTCCAAAGACATTCTGTGGCAGCTGATCCGTGCTGGTCTCGAACAAGTAACCCTTAGATTACGGGTCAGACTATCTGCCAAGTCAGCTACCACGGCTTCCAAATTATTGCAGATACACTAAATTTAACGATATAGTCGTCAATTCAACTTCATAAAAATAAGAAAATGAAATTTTGCACAAATAGCAAGTACAACAAAGGCTTTCTAATACAAGACATCAAACTTAGAAAGCTGTACATATAGGTAGGTCAGTTTGTGCGAAACGTGATGTTTTCTGGGACACAAACTTTAACCGCTGTTGCCTTTTGCATCAATGTTACATTGATTGCAATGAAATAATGTTAAACAAAATACTTGGTTCAACAAACCTATTTGACAATGATGAAGAAATTGATGAAATAGGCATTTTTCGTTTCTTGCAATTAGTTTTAAACAGCAGAAACATTTGGTTCAAAATGTCAGTTTCTAACTTGTCGAAAGAGATGAAAAACTAGAGTGGTTTCTTTTGTTTTGGAGTGGCTCGGGTCTGTTGGTTGCTAAATTAGAAGGTTGTGCTGTGAAAAAAGTAATAAAAGCTGAATAACTTTCCTTTCTCAGTTCTTACTTGATTGCGCTGCATATTACCCCTTCCTTCTCCACGTCCCCCCCCCAAAAAAAAAAAATTGTCAGGAGGTGTTGGTGATGATGTGAGAGATCACCCACTCCTTACTGTGCTTTGGTTATCGTTATCTAGGAGATGATCGACCACGGTGATATCGGATCGATTAAATAATAACATTAAATATGAAATTAATCGATGGAATAACAGAGATATGAACAGGGATATGGAATAACGGAGATATGAACAGGGATTGTCACGTTTCGCAGTCCAGGTATCAGGAAATGTATAAAAGTTGGATATATTATGACCGCGTTTGATGTGTAAACATAGCCGAAAATAGTGTTAATTGAGTATGCAAGTCGCCAGCCACCCAGATCATAGAATAGCCGCCAGTCAAAGGGCTTGTCGTCCTCACACCCAGACGTTAAACCATGGGTCCAGGGATCAAAGGGAAGCCCGCAGGGTGAACGGGGCGTGTTCTCACCCGCCACGTAGACAGACAAGCGAGAAGACATTGTCAGTAAGTTTGATTGGGACCGTCAACAGCGACATCCAATTGGAATTAAGATAGAGGGTGGGAGTAAACCTTAGATCGAAATTTTAGCTTAAACGTGCAGTAAATTTATCAGTATACCTGGGCAGATTATGAGAAGTAGATCTAGCGGGTTTAAGCGAAGGGATACTCCGAGAGAAGCCACTCGTAATTTGGCGGGAATCTTAGGACCAGAATTGTAAGACAAGGAAAAGCTTCGACAAGGTCAGTGGGCTATTTGCTCGATTTTTGCAAAACATTACGGCGTCATAATTGTAAGTATTTGTAGCATGTATACTTAATTACTGGGATTGTTTTAGTATGTAGAATTACCTTGTAGTGTTTCATTTATAAGCGTATTTGAGACATGAATTTGAGTTTACGTAGAGAATTATGTAGATTGCTAGTCCGTCAGAATCAATATTGTAATTCGCTGGTAGGTTACTTCGTAGTAACCAGTACCTTTAGTAATGCGTTATGTTAGAATTTACGCATGTTTGTATTGGAGTTTAGGAAAATGATTGATGTATGTACGATTAGTTACGATAGATGTGTGAATATATCAGAGCATGGATATTTGAATATTTGTATATTTGGTATGAGTTGTGATGTAAAGATATGCGTCTGATTGTTGTTTATTGGTTTGTGTAATGGAATTATATGTATGTACTGATGTGAAGCAATTTATTGTTGTATGTATAAGAGTAATTAATACCATGCTTCATCATGTTGTGTTATTATGTTGTGTTTTACCATAGAAGAATGTATGCGTATTTCGGTGTGAATGAATGCGTGACCGGTGAAATTTAATAGCCTTATCTGATGATAGGCTGTGTGTAGTGTGAGATGTGAGCGCTGAGGAAAATATTGTACCATCCTTGTGTTTTCACAGGAAGCTTTTCGGGGGACAGAACTTCCGGTTTAAGTTCAGTAGTCCCGAGTCTCTAAGAGGGAGACGGAAGTGAGACTGACGGTGCAGTCGGAGTCGACAACGTGCAGTCGACATAGGAAGAGGGATAGAAGGGGAGGAGGAGGAAAGTGGTTTGGAGGAGGAAATAGAGGAGGAGGAGAAGGAACTTGGAGGGAGTCAGGGAGTACGAGAGGGAATTAGGAGATAGAGAAGAATACACAGATGAGTAGTACACAAGGACAGGTGGAAATCTCTCACACTACGAATCAAATGATGCGATAGGCTAGAAAAGGGTCGAGCTGAAGAATTGTATTTGGGAAATTGGAACTATTGATCTTTTAACTGTTATTAAATTGTCATTATTGAACTTCACCCTTTTTTTTGTATCTTTATTCATTTAACCGTCGGCATTGCTGACTGGGGGCTCGGAGCTGTATATCTAACTGTCACTAAATCAACTTCCAACCAAACTCGAGCCTGGGTGGGACTTCTACAATAATTTAAATAATATTGGAGGCACCCCACCCCCAATCCCCCACAACCAAAACCTCACACCCATAGACTATCCACACCAACGAATGAGTATAATATTTATTTTTATTCTGATTCTGATTCAGAAATAGTTTTATTTTTAGTTTTATTGTTATTCTGAATTAAGATTATCTTTATTTTGATTATGATTCTGATTCAAGATTATATTCTTTATTTTTATTCTGATTCTGAATCAAGATTATAATAATTTTTTTTCTGATTCAGAAATAGTTTTATTTTTATTCTGATTCTGATTCAAAAATATTTTATTTTTATTTTTATTCTGATTCAGAAATATTTTTGTTTTAATTTTTATTCTGATTCTGATTCAAGATTATAATTTTTTCTGATTCTGATTCAGAAATACTTTCATTTTTATTTTTATTGTGATTCTGATTCAAGATCAAAATATTTTCTATTTTTATTCTGATTCAAGATTAGAATTAATTTTTATTTCTGATTCAAGAGTATAATATTTATTTTTTATTTTTATTCTGATTCAGAACTATCTATATTTCTATTCTGATTCTGATTCAAGATTATAATATTTATATTTTTTATTTCTGATTCACGCATAAAACAGACACATAGACTATCCACACCAACGAATGCGAATGCATAAAACATACCCACATAGACTATCCACACCAACGACCGAGAACGCATGAAACATACCCATAGACTATCCACGCCAACGAAAGCGAATGCATAAAACAGACCCATACCTACTATCCACACAGACGGGAAGAGAAGAAAAGCACAGACCATATCTACTATTCACACCAACGTACGCGAACGCATACAAAACACCATATCTACTATCCACACCAACGTACGCGAACGCATACAAAACACACACCATATCTACTATCCACACCAACGGATGCGAATGCATAAAACACACTATACTATCCACACCAACGAATGCGAATGCATAAAACAAACCCATACCTACTATCCACACAGACGGGAAGAGAAGATAAATACAGACCATATCTACTATCCACACCAACGTACGCGAACGCATACAAAACACACACCATATCTACTATCCACACCAACGGATGCGAATGCATAAAACATGATTTCTACCAAATCATTGACAGGAGCAAGTCCAGAAGTAGGCTTTGGCCGTGGCAAAGGCTTAAGGCAGTTAAAGCGGATTGCTTCTCGTTCCTGAGTTTGTTTTTTGAAAAAAACAATCACCCAAAGGCCCTTTTCAGGGCCACTCACTTCTTTCGAAAAGAGATAATATTCATTTTGCCAAAATCAATTAAAACTCAAAATCCCTTTTATTTTTTTTTAAACCTATGATGTGCGTGTGTGAGAGCACGAGTGTAGGTCCTTATTATTCTAAACAATTAAAACCAAGAGACACTTACGTTTTTTCAGTCTGGTCTATTCTGGTACAAATTTTTGCAATTCAATGTCACAACACAACACAACACAACACTTTTTTTAAAAAAGTTCATAGACTTCTTCTGTCCCTTTTTTCTTCACTCTCTCTCTCTCTCTCTGTTTTTTTATTTTTTATTTTTTGGAATTTCTTCACTGTCACAGTTTTTTCCTCCTCTTCTTCCTCACTTTTTTCTCGTCTTCTTTTCTTTTCTCTCTTCTCTTTCTGAACGTGTCGGGGTTCTTCTTTTGCCGAGGGTACCTCTTTTTCTTTTTCCTCCTCCTCCTGCTCCTGTTGTTTCTTAGGGCAGTCTGAAGACCAATGTCCTTTTTCTTGACAATGATAACAGGTATCCTGACTTTTGTCTCTTTTGACACTAGTCTTGCTTTTTTGACGGTCCGGACATTCCGTAGCCCAATGCCCTTTCTTCTGACAGATATAGCAAATATCTTGACTTTTATCTCGAAAGGAGGGAGTGTAGTCCGTCGGCTTGTCTGAAGAAAACTTTCTTATCACACCTCGCAAAGCTCTAATCAGAAGTTCGATCTGTGTGGGTTCTTCCATCGTGCTGATCGGCTTGAGAGTGAAATGAATACTGAGAGGGAAGTCACCAGCCCTTTATATATACACTGAGCCTGACATAGATATATAGGGGTCCATGGCGTTTCAAATGTAGTCATTTGACTTTTTGCAGTCAAGATAAAACGATCGCATCATTTCGTAAAGAAAGGAGAAGAAAGTAAGAGGTAGAAACGTGATTTATCGCCTTGCACAGTAGCTGAAGTCTTGGCTCAAATTCATGCCAGCGACTTTGAAGATGAGATGAGTGAGCCAGAATCTAGGCCCAGAGAGTCTACACCAAGTGAAAGTCCATCACCACCAGTAAACCCTGAAAAGTACTACCACATTCGAGAGACGGACGAACGCTCCTCCAGAAAATTTAGAACCACAGCCTACACGTACGCGGTGAAGTTTAAAGATTTTATGGTGGGGATAGTCTATGGGTATGTTTTATGCGTTCTCGGTCGATGGTGTGGATAGTCTATGTGGGTATGTTTTATGCATTCGCATTCGTTGGTGTGGATAGTCTATGTGTCTGTTTTATGCGTGAATCAGAAATAAAAAATATAAATATTATAATCTTGAATCAGAATCAAAATAAAACTAAAGATAGTTCTGAATCAGAATAAAAATAAAAAATAAATATTATACTCTTGAATCAGAATAAAAATAAAAATAAAAATATTTTTGAATCAGAATCAGAAATAAAAATTAATTCTAATCTTGAATCAGAATAAAAATAGAAAATATTTTGATCTTGAATCAGAATCACAATAAAAATAAAAATGAAAGTATTTCTGAATCAGAATCAGAAAAAATTATAATCTTGAATCAGAATCAGAATAAAAATTAAAACAAAAATATTTCTGAATCAGAATAAAAATAAAAATAAAATATTTTTGAATCAGAATCAGAATAAAAATAAAAATATTTCTGAATCAGAAAAAAAAAAAATAAAAATAAATATTATAATCTTGAATCAGAATCAGAATAAAAATAAAGAATATAATCTTGAATCAGAATCATAATCAAAATAAAGATAATCTTAATTCAGAATAACAACAAAAATAAAAATAAAACTATTTCTGAATCAGAATCAGAATAAAAATAAATATTATACTCATTCGTTGTGTGGATAGTCTATGGGTCTGTTTTATGCATTCGCATTCGTTGGTGTGAATAGTAAGTATGGTGTGTTTTATGCATTCGGGATAGTTGGTGTGGATAGTAGATATGGGTGTGTTTTATGCATTCGCGATCGTTGGTGTGGATAGTAGATATGGGTGTGTTTTATGCATTCGCGATCGTTGGTGTGGATAGGAGATATTGGGAATTTTTTCTTTCTCCCTTTCTTTTGTGTGTGTATTGGTCTTTGTCCCTATAAAACTCCCTTTATCCATATCCAATTCATTTCACCTACCTACAGTATCGCGTATTCAGGTCAGCCAGTTCAGTGACGTCACACAGTCTCGAGTATTCAGGTCAGCCAGTTCAGTGACGTCACTGAAGCTAGAAATTTTGAGGCTATAAATATAGACTTGGGTTTTCCACAGGTTGTACCTATAAATACATACAAGAGTTTTTAAACAGAAATTGACCAAAAATTGTAGCTAAAAATAGACCCTACCTGTTCCATT
>JAECUM010090937.1:0-24655 GCA_016617855.1 Megalonaias nervosa
GGGTATCGTTAATATCACATCAACGATCGCTGTCAATCTAGTATGCGATGTCATTGATGGAAGTTATCAAGTTGACACTGAAAAATCCAATCAAGCCCAGCAAGGATACATTCTGTATTCATTTACACCTCAAGTCCCACCAGGTTATTTGATTGTATCAGAACCAATCAATGTTGTTTATCTAAAATGTCATAATTCACTCTTATCTCGGATACATTTCAAACTTACTGACCAGACTGGCCACTTGCTCGATCTTAGGTCAGAAATATTAAATATAAACCCTTATGTGCGTTCGTAGAAAACACCAAGCAAACAAAAAAAAAAAAAAAAAAAAAAAAAAAAAAAAAAAAAAAAAAAAAAACAAAAAAACAAAAAAACAAAATACAAATAAATAGTTTTTTTTTTTACTTTCTGATAAACGACTTAATTGGTATGATCAGAATCACATTCATCATCTTTCGCTAGTAATTCTTCAACGACTTCGTTCAGTGATTTTGTGACAGACATAATATCTTTTAGTTGTTTTATTCTAGCATGTATTATTTTCTTCATTTCAAATTCACGAGATAATTCAACTCTGACTTTTTCGATGGAACGGGACAACGGCACGAATAAGTTTACTTGTGCATCTGTGATCTCCGCCAACGATTGCAACATCGCATTCTGAATTAATTTTATAAATCTATAATCGGATGGAAGCGTGTACTTATTTTCTGATTTTCTAAATTGTAAAAATTGGTAATCTTTCATGATCTTTTCAACGTCGAGTTCATCAGATAATTTTATTCTGTTTTCGCGTAATTGCTTAATAGCAGCAATAATCTCTGATATTTTAGTGATTCATTATTCTATAAATTATTTATTTAATATAAATTTCTGAATAAATAAATATTCCAGAATCTTTCCGCTGCGCAAAACTGCCCAAATTTCAAATTTCTTAGGGTGAAAACCCCAGGGGGTTAACGGGAATTTAGCATAGGAAATCAAAAAAATGCTTTTTTTTCTGGATTTTTCTGGATTTACTGGTTATTTTACACTAAAATTTGTAAAAAAAAGTACATAAAAATCGATCAAAAAATCACAAAAAAATGCATTTTTTTTATATTTCCTATCCTAAATTCCCGTTAATTCCTGGGGTTTTCACCCTCAAAAAATAAGGAATGTGGACCGAAAAACACGTGAAAATGATCACAAATCAGCAAATTTTGACCAAAAAACAGAAAAAATCGAAAGTGTTTCAGATTGCGCAGTAAAATAACATAAAATAATTATTTCATTGTGTACTTTGCTCTGAACTTTTTCTTGTAATCGTCGGCGCGCACATTCATCACGTGATACAGGCATGACGGAACATGATCGATGTGAGAATCCTTTTCCTGCGTAAATTCTATCAATGAATTCTGCATAAGTAATATCATCTCTTTCAGCAATTTTAACTTTAGTCCACGGAGGTAATTTATCAGCAATACTGATTTTATCTCTGTCGTAAATAATTAAATTCGTATCCATTATTAATTTTATGCTTTTAATTAATTATCAGCGTATCTAAATTTGATCTTCTGATTGAATTTCTTTGAAAATGCTGAGATATATATATTATTTATTACATAAAATATTGAAGCACGGTTAATGTCTAAATATTTCCCAGCCGAAGTCATCGATGGGAAGATTATTTCTTCACCTGCCTCTGTATTCCTAGATATAACTGATCTTGGAGATTTATTATTATCACCGGTTCTTCCGAATTTCAAATTCTGACTCTGTGTATCAGCTCGCAGATTTCCTAAAGAATTATCTTTCTTGTCTGAATTGATGTGTTCGATTACAAATCCTTCTTCGATCGGACCATTAAAACACTCGTAGATGAATCGATGATAGAGATATGTTTTCTTTTCAGTATTAAATGTAACATAACCAGTATTAATAATAGATACATTGACTGTTTTTTTTCGTTGACAGTGTCTGATAATACCACTACGAGATGCCTCGTAATTCTTAATGATGGGATGTTTCACAAACTCATTCTGCTCCATTTATATATAATATCATTCTTCTAAATGATTATTCTGAAACCTAACTAAATAATCATTTACGGTTTTAAACGGAGATGCCGATGGTCCATATTTCTCATTGTAATACCGCTTCATCTTTCTATATTTTTTACCGCCACATTGCACGCATAATTGAATTTTTCCTCTGACTCCAACACCGCATCGAACACCAGGTTTTGGTCCCGTGCTTCCTCTACGAAAACTCTGCATATGATATCCACAGAATTCTTTTACGCATGGTTTATTACAACGAAATGAAAACCCGATCATTAACCAGTTGCATTTGTTTTTTGTTTGTATCATTATATTATGAATGAAAATCTAATTAAATAAATCCTGTCCTAATTATTATAATGGAGGAATTTAAGAGATTATCTGTAATTGAACCCTCTAGGGCAAGATTTGATCTTGATAAATTACCAAAATACAAATCTAAATACTCAATGCAAGACCTAGCTTTGATGAATGATGATATTACCTATCGTATTCGTGAAGCTAAAAAAGAATTTCGAAATGATGGTGCTACTCATACTTGGTCGTCATTCAGAATCAGAGATACCGTCGACACTAAGTTGAATGACGAACGAGGAAGAAGTATTATAAATTACCTTGATAATCAGCGGTATATTATTCTGATCAAATTTATTCTGCAGACGGATGATGATATTTGGATTATCCGTGATAAACGTGAACCTGTCAGAGTAACACAATCAGGACAAACTGTTATATTGGATAAAAAATCCAAGCCAGGTATATTAACTGGTATTGATAAACAGTATTATGAACGAGAATATCCTGTAACCGCAGTTGTTTATGCGATATATCCGCTAAATGATAAACCCAGCGTTGAAAATCTTAAACCGATGAAATTATCAAGATTAAATTGTGTAGCTGAGCGAGTTATGGAACACTGCATAAAAGCAATACGTGGGAATGGTTTAACAGATATAAGACGTAAAAAAATAAATTCATGGACAGAAACAGTTAAGAATACCGGAACATCTATCAAAGACGTCGCTGAACTAGAAAAAAAAAAATAAATAAAATTTCCAATAACAGTAAGAACACTAACCGGAGAGATTTTATATGCGTCAAAATATACATCAAGAGGAACTCCAATAACGATCATTGATCATAATGCACATGCATGGACTGATGCTGTAACAATATTTCCTCGAGATAGAATAGTTAAATTTTATGACGATTATATATTCGATGCTATCAGTGATATCAGTAAGAATGATCCTGTATCTGTTTGGTTATTTCAGAGTTCAGAATCTGTGAATTATGATCAATTTGTAAAACCTAATGGAGAGATTTACCGTAGAGAATCTCTCCATGAAGAAATGAAGAATCTTGCACTGAAATATAATTCTGATGATGCTGAAGTTGAACGATTATTGAATAATTGTTTTACAGTTCCATCAGTTGCTGCTCACTTCGCTCAGGAGAAAAATTCATGGAAACCAACACGATCAGAATTCCTTGAAGATATTCAGCATAGTTGTGTCGAATACGGACATGGTGGATTATGGAATACCAAATACGATCATCGTAAAGTTATATCGGTTGATATGGTTGCGTGTTATCCTGGGAGTTTTCTTAGATACGGAGACTGTTTTCAAAAGATTCGGACATCTAACACATGAAATGACAAGAGTTGCGATAAATGGACCATTACCTGATTTTGATTTAACTGGATTTGCTTGTGTAAAATCATTTAAGTCTCGTAATAATCTTCATCCGATCGTTTATGCGTGGTTTGGTAGACATTTCTCAGAAAAATATTGGGTTCCAATAGTGCTATTACGATACATGCTTGATACTGGAATCTTAGTGTCGTTGAGCGTAAGTGAAGCTATTATATCATATCATCCGCAGAAACAAGTCTGGTTACCAAAACAAAAGAAATATTCACCGACAGATCCAGATGAAGACTGGGATAAAATTGATTATGAAAATAAAGTTGCAAAAGATCTCGGTAGAAAAATAATTGGTAAATTTACTCAAGGTGGTTCGTATGATCATAAACGACATTGTACAAGATTAATCATGGATGATGCTACGTTGGATTTTATAATTACTGACACAACGAACAAAGGAACATTTACAAGCAGAAGTAACGCTTATTCATCAGACGGAATTAAATTAGGTACAATCGTGAGCTATATCGATGGTGAGTCACCGCAATTTACTCATTTAAGATCTTCTATGCTAGCTTACGTTTCTATAAATTTATTATCGATGATAAATAGATTTCCTTGTTACGCTGTCAGAGTTGCTACGGATTCGTTTTATATAAATAACGCGTACGTGGATTTGGTAAAACCGTTACTCGGTAATGATGAATGGGGATCATAGAAAATAAAACACGAAAGTATCATGGACTATTCTGAATCAGCAGACGTTAATATCAAAGAAATATACTACGGTGATGACAATCAAATACCAGTATCAACATCACCATCTGTATTTGATCCCGTGGCCAGACATAAAACCATTTATCTCAATGGACCTGGAGGTTCTGGTAAAACAACACGTGCCATTTAATTATTTCATCAGAGTTCAGATATGATTGTGTTGACACCTACACACAGACTAGCAAGAGAAATAAAACAACGAGGAGTAAAATCGTGTACATACCATAGTTTCTTCAGATGATGTGGAGATACGTGGACACCTGAGCGAATGGGTGAGAAATATATTCCCAAAATCATCATCTGGGATGAGATTTGTACGGTGTCGTTAGAAACACTAAAAATATTTCTTAATTGGTTATTAACGAAAAATACTGCGGTAATTATGTGCGGCGATCATGGTCAACCACCACCTTTCGTAGGTCAATCTCCACATGAGTGGTTAAAATCATTTGTGGATTATTATGAAGAAATAAATGATGATCATAGAGCTATTGATGAACCTCTGAAAGAATTTAAACGATTAATCAGACTACAACCACATAGAATACAATGTGAGATAGCGCATGAAATAATTCCGGAAACTCTCATCGATGATTTCTGGAATCTGTGGACACCAAATGATTTAATAGTTGCTAGTAGAAAAATAGTTCGTGATGAATTGCAAGAGAAATTATTTCTGTTACATAAAGAAAAATTCTCAAATCTACCCGTACCATTGTGTTATCGCACAGCAGATACTCGACGACAGAATACTGAAGTTGAAATTCCAGAACGAGACACTGAAAGTGTCCAGAAACAGAATCTCGTGCTAAATGATATTGTTTTAGTTGATATTGATGTTGTTGAAAGCGCGTTGAGTATAAATAACTCACCGTGGAAATTGGGATATGCCATAACGATTCACTCGTCACAAGGACTAACTATTACTGATACAAATATCTGGATTGTCGATGACAGAATCGAGTGGTCAAATTTAGTCTATCTCGCAGTATCTAGAGTCAGGAGAATATCTCAACTGCACAGAGTTGTCATAGACTCCACAGAAAATAATAATCAAACTGTTAGTGTTGAAGTAATAAGAAAAAAATTATCTAGTTATAAACGATGTGATAAAAAAAAATAATCGTGATTTTGATATCAATGTTGAATTTATTATAACGCTAAAACAACAACAGAATAATCGTTGTGTAATTTGTAATTGTCACATGTTGTGGAAGTATTCGAGTAATAATCCAAAACAATTTACCGTGGATAGAATTAAAAGTGATCTTGGTCATACACGTGATAATGTCATATTGACATGTCTTGAATGCAATCGACTTCGGGGTTCCAGTTTTACAAAAGTGAACGCGGTGGTAATTGTGTGTCTTCAGGAATTACTTGTAATTGTTCACGTACAAATCCACGCTGAGGAGCAGTTGAATCTAGTCTGTAGATGGCAGGTCTACCCGTGGATCTAACCAAGCTAGAAATTTTATGTGTAGTCACACTCCAGATAGGATCAGTTGCTCTTTTTTTTACCCCCTTCGAGTTCACAAGGTTCATATAGATATCTTACAGTCACATTGCCTAATACTGGCTGAGACTGTATGATTTTGTTCCGAGGTATTATATATTTTCCCGTAATCGCATCAATCGGTTTTATAGAAGTTGCACGAATAATCTCATTATTTAACGCAGCTATCACATTTGGTAATCTTGCAACCCATTCACGAGATTTCTTGTCACTCTGAATTATTTCCTTCGCATACTGATATCTAAATAACTGCTCAGCGAGTGTTCGATTAAATCTTTCAACGATTGCCTGATTACGATGAATTGTAGTGTGTCCTCGTCTGATTTTGACGCTATGTTGTTTCATCAACGATGATACTTCACCGAGAAATTCTTTGCCAGGATCAACTTGTAGCAACTGTGGCCATCGCAAAGGTCCTCGTTCATAAATTCATTCAAATGGCAGATGCAACTTCAGATGTTGTTTTTGTTGATAATGGTTCCGCTTCTTTATATCTACTTGCAACATCAACGACGGTTAACGCATATTTGTATGTGCGTGATTGACGTCCACGTGTTTTAATAGTATCATGTGGTAAAAACAAAATATCTGCTTGATGAACTTCATTGGGAACCCTGACATCAAAATACGCGTACTTAATTTTTTTAGGTGGACGTAGATAGATTTGCCATATTGCTTGTCGTGCTAGCCACGCTGCAGCAACAGCACGTGAGACTTTGGCTGCTTCAGCAAGCTTACTAATCGCTGCTCTGCCCTTCCAATATCCTCTTGGGCTATAATAAATGGATTCCATTATAATAGTTATAGAATTAATTACCCAGCCCCTAGCATTATTTTACCTTTCATAGCAGTTTTTACTAAAAAACTAGCGAGTCTTTCTCTTAGAGATTTATCAGGTATAGAATTTAACGCATGAATCAGTTTCACATCTGCGAGATGCCGTTGTTGTAAAGCCTTGTTTTTATACGCAACATCATGAACATGACACGCTTGATCAATCTTATTTATTGGATACTCTCCTGGTCTTGGCTGATCTCGTTCGTCAAGTCGGATATCAAGTCGAGTTCCAGGACCACAATAATTGTATCCGGGTAGATGTTTTTCCCCGGGATACTTCGCCCAATGAACCCCTGGTAATTTTCCCAACGAAGCGGCGATATCACCTCGTCTTTGTACGAGATGAAATAAATTTGTATTTTTTTTGTGCCACACTTTTCACACTTACCTGTAGGTGCGCGTTTTTTTTTATTTTTTGTTATTATTGTTGTTAATCCAGTGGTTGGGGTGGTTGCCCTGCATCGAACACAATATAGATTCGTATCATTTATCATATGGATGTGATTGACTTTTCAGCGACACGAAAACAAGAACCAATCAAGCATCACCCAGCATTGCCAAATTCTATTATTGCAATCATAATAGGTCCATCTGGATCAGGCAAAACACAATTATTGCTTAATTTGATAATGAGATGGCTCAAGTGGGATAAATTATATTTAGTAGCTCCATCCGTGGATGATCAGCGATGCTATGAAGTACTTAAAGATTTTAATGAAAATGCAAAATCGTTATATGAAGACAGTGACAGTGATGGAGTTAGTGTTATTGATTTTATCACTGATATTGATGAAGCGCCATCTGTAGATGACCTGGATGGACATGTTAATAACTTAGCAGTGTACGATGATGTCATGCTGGACAAACAATCAAATCCAGCTAGGATATTTTCCAGAGGCAGGCATAAAAACACAGACGTGATTTATGTTACACAGCGTTATACACAAATTCCAAAAGTGATCAGAGATAACTGTAATATTTTAGTTGTGTTTAACGGAGTTGATAATCATACGCTGCAAAATATTTATTATACTTGGTGTTCTGGGGACATGGACATGAACAAATTTTAAAATTTCTTTGCACACGCGCAAGCTACCCCGTTTGGTTTCATCACGATAAACTTGCATGACCCATGATCGAGGTATCGTATAGGTGATACAATATTTGGTCCTTGATGCTGAATAACTCTGTCACAACGATAGAGTAAGCAGTTATTTCCCCCGACAGTCAAGGATATAGTGTAGTCTTGCAAAACGGTGCATAGATAATTAATAGTTTCATATCTATACAGTCATGTTCTTCTTTGACTTCAGTTTCCCAGCCTCGTATTCCTCAAACACTAAAGTCTGAAGAATCAAGCACAAAAATCTGTTGCCAAGAATAAAATCAGGACGAACCACGCTATACCGGTGATATATGTAGTCATTATCGATTTTTTTTTTGTTCAGACAGAATGAACTAGAATAATATCGATCCAACGCATATTACTAACACAGTTCTGCCCTGACTGTGTCAAGAGGCTTGAAAATAAATATTTTAACCAAAGCAAAAACGGCAGATATATGAAAAATTGCAGATTTTATTCAGAATCTGATAGTATATACTTATTATTGTTGACGAGGTGAATGAGTCAAAGCTAAGATAGTTTATATATTTATTTTTGAAACGTATATTTGTAAGTGGAACATGGTGCAGCTGTAGCACATCTGGATCCCGTGATGTAATCACGGACTCGAGGTCCATGGGTCGATTCCCCGTATCGGACATATGTCGGGGGTGGCGTTAGGATGCCGTTTATTTTAAGAATTGGGGGCGCAAGCAAGAAAGCTCCATGAAATTTCATGTAACCTCGCCAACGTCAAACAACGTGGCGAGTGCAGTTTTGCATTTACCCCGGGGTTTGATTTGGGGGGAGGGGGTGGTGGTTTACATGAAATCGATATGTGCTTGCGTCCCTAAAATAAACAGCAGGATGATGTGAACTCGTGACCACTGAAGGGTACCCACATAGGGGCATTCAGAAAGAATGTCCGCCGGACCAAAAAGTCTCAATAAGGTGCCTGTGGACCATAAGACAGGTCTTAACCGATGAAAGAGTGCCTGTGGGCCATAAAAAGGCCTTTGCAAAATAAAAAAAAAGAAAAAAAAGGACTCTTAGGATCTTATTGGTAAAGGCTTTACCGGCAGAAGGGACCCAGTGGAATGGTTGACTGAATATGATAGCTGCTGTTTATTTTTGAATTTATTCAAGTCGATAAACAATCTTTTTAAATCGACAGCAGCAGGGAGGGTGCGACCACATGTATGTGATATTTTTTTGGTTCCATTTTTCAAAAATAAAGGCTCTATGGAACTGTTTATGTTCGTAGTCGTTTTGTTTCAAACATAATCGTTTTTAGCCCTTGTAGGAACCCTTATTTTTCAAAAAATAAAGGTTCTACAAAAAGTGGTCTGTTCACCTTCTCTGCTGCTAGGACGGACATCACACAAGCAATTACATTAGTAAACAGCGAGAAGAAGACCTTACATTGTTTCAAAATAATCTTTATGTGGAGAGTCAGACAAAAGAGTCTGTTACAAATTTTAGCGTTCTTTAATTGTAACGAGTTTAATGAAACTTGTTAGATATGAGCGATTCTAGAAAATTATTCTAAAATTCTATTGTAGAAGGAAGAGAATTAATTCATTTCGAATACTATGATTTATTATTTAATGTCTGTAAGGTTAATGTTTGACCTCTTTAATTGAAATATAAATGTATTTATGTTACACTGTTCCGAATTCTATGTGTTTGATATTAGTATATTTAAAACACTGAATGATCACATATCAGTCATTGATAGTTCAATGAGAAGCAATTGAGCAAGCAGCAGAGAGGGTGAACCCTACAACTTTGCAGACACCTTATTTTTTGAAAACTAAGGGTTCCTACGAAGGCTGAAAAAAGAAGTTTTTGCATTAATAATGAAAACTTCTCTAATTGACCAGATTTTTTCCGATTTTTCACGTGCTGGTCACTCAATTTTTGTCGTTCACCCTCTCTGCTGCTATGGTTTTTATCCAAAAATTGTATCAAGTCCGTTACGATATCTTGACCTCGGATCATGTAAATTTATTGTTACAAAACCAAAGGGAGCAGCTTGTGCTTTTGAAAAGAAATTTTTAAATTTGTTCATATCCATGTCCCCAGAACACAAAGTATAATAAATATTTTGCAGCGTATGATTATCAACTCCGTTGAACACAACTAAAACGTTACAGTTATCCCTGATCACTTTTGGAATTTGTGTATAACGCTGTGTAACATAAATCATGTCTGTGTTTTTGTGACGGCCTCGTGAAAATATCCGAGCTGGATTGGATTGTTTGTCCAGCATGACATCATCGTATACCACGAGGTTATTAATGAATCCATCCAGATCATCTACAGATGGTGCTTCATCAATATCAGTAATAAAGTCTATGACTTCACTGTCTTCATGCAACAATTTTGCGTTTTCATTAAAATCTTTAAGTACTTCGTAACATCGCTGATCATCTACAGATGGCGCTATCAAATATAATTTATCCCACTTCAGCCATCTCATTATTAGATTAAGTAATAATTGCGTTTTTCCACTTCCGGACGGACCTATTATAATCATTCTGATAGAATTTGGTAACGCTGGATGGTGCTTTACTGGCTCTTGTTTTCGTGTCGCAGAAAAGTCAATTATATCCATATAATAAATAATATGAGTCTATATTGTGTTCGATGCAGAGCACCTACACATACTGCTGAATTAACGACAATAACAACAAAAAATAAAAGACGCGCACTTACAGGTAAGTGTGTGAAATGTGGCACCAAGAAATATAAATTTATTTCATCAAAGACAGGTGGGGGGATATTGCTGCTTCGTTAGGAAAATTACCAGGAACTCCATGGGCTAAATACCCCGGTGAGAAACATTTACCCGGATATAATTATTGTGGTCCAGGAACTCGACTTGATATCCGACTTGACGAACGAGACCAACCAAAACCAGGAGAGTATCCAGTAAATAAGATTGATCAAGCGTGTCACGTTCATGATGTCGCGTATAAAAGTAATGATTTGCAACAACGACATCTCGCAGATGTGAAATTGATTCATGCATTAAATTCTATACCTAATAAATATCTCAGAGATAAATTCGCTAGTTTTCTAGTAAAAACTGCTATGAAAGGTAAACTAGTGCTAGGGGCTGGCAATTAAATTATATAACTATCATAATGGAATCTGTTTATTATTCCCCGAGAGGGTATTGGAGAGGTAAAGCAGCGATTAGTAAACTCGCCGAAGCAGCAAAAGTTTCACGTGATGTTGCTGCATCATGGTTAGCACGACAGGCAATATGGCAAATCTTCCTAAGTCCACCTAAAAGAATTCAGTACGCACATTTTCATGTTAGCGTTCCTAATGAAGTTCATCAAGCAGATATTTTATTTTTACCACACGATACCATTAAAACACGTAGACGTCAATACACGTATAGATACGCGTTAACTGTCGTTGATGTTGCGAGTAGATACAAAGAAGCGGAGCCATTATCAACAAAGACAGCATCTGAAGTTGCATCTGCGTTTGAGCGCATTTATCAACGTGGTGCTCTACGATGGCCACGGTTATTACAAGTTGATCCTGGTAAAGAATTTCTTGGAGTAGTATCATCGTTGATGAAGAAACATAACGTTAAAATCAGACGAGGACATACTGAAATTCATCGTGATCAGGCAATCGTTGAACGATTTTATAGAACACTTGCTGAGCGGTTATTTGGATACCAATATGCAAAGGAAATATCTACTGACTTTAAGGATAGATCTCGTGAATGGGTTGCAAGATTACCGAGTGTGATAGCTGCGTTGAATAATGAAATTACTCGTGCAACGTCCATGAAACCTTCTAATGCGATCAAAAAAAATATATATACCCCGTAGCAATGGCTACTGACAACGACGTGAATCTTTCTCTCAACCAGTATTATGTAATGTAACTGTAAGATATTTATATGAACCTGACGAACTTGAAGGTGGTAAAAAAAAAAGAGCAACCGATCCTATCTGGAGCGTGACTACACATAAAATTTCTAGCGTGGTAAGATCCACTGGTAGACCTCTAATCTACAGACTAGATTCTACAGCCCCTCAACCTGGATTTGTACGTGAACAATTGCAAGTAATTCCTGAGGATACGCAATTACCACCAAGCTCAATTTTGTAAACGTCCAGAACCTCGACGTCGATTACACTCAAGACAGGTCAGCATCACATTATCACGTGTATGACCGAGATCACTATTAATTCTGTCTACGGTAAATTGTCTTGGATTAAAACACTGCCATGACATATTACAGTTGCAACTTGCGCAATGATTATTCTGTTGTTGTCTTAGTGTTATAATAAATTCAGAATCAAGATCAAAGTCACGCTTATTTTTTTTTTCACATTGCTTATAACTGACTAATTTTTTATTGATATCGACATTGTTAGTGATTTCTTCAGTTATTACGTAATCTACAATAACCCTACGCAGTTGCGATATTTTCCTGACTCGAGATACGGCGAGATAACTAAATTCGACCATTCAATACGATCATCTACAATCCAGATTCTAGTATCAGTTATAGTTAATCCCTGCGACGAGTGAATTGTTATAGCGTATCCTAACGTCCATGGCGATTTATCCATGTTCAACGCGCTCTCAACAACATCAACAGCAACCAACACGATATCATTCAAAACAAGATTTTGTACCCTTGGTGGAACCAAGGCACCTGGTATTTCAATTCAATATTTTGTCGTCGAGTATCTGCTGGGCGATAACACAAAGGTACGGGTAGATCCGGAAACTTTTCTTTATGTAACGTAAATAATTTCTTTTGCAGTTCATCACGAACTATCTTTCTACTCGCGACTATCAAATCAGCAGGCCTCCATAAAATCCAAAATTCATTCATAGAAGTTTCTGCAATTACTTTACGCAGAATCTCGCATTGTATTTGATCTGGCTGCAGTCTGATTAATCTTTTAAACTCTTTTAGCGGTTCATCAATAGCTCTATGGTCATCATGTATTTCTTCGTAATAATCTACAAATGTTTTCAACCATTGATGTGAAGACTGTCCAACAAAGGGTGGTGGTTGACCATGATCGCCACACATAATCACAGCAGTATTCTTCAATAACAACCAATCAAGAAATGTTTTTAGTGTTTCTAACGACACCGTGCATATCTCGTCCCATATAATATACCTAGGTATATATTTTTCACCCATCCGCGATGGGGTCCATGTATCTCCGCACCATCTAAAGAAACTGTCATATGTACATGATTTTACTCCTCGTTGCTTTATTTCTCTAGCAAGTTTATGTGTAGGTGTCAAAACAATTATATCTGAGTTATTATTCATAAATAAGTTAATCGCATGAGTTGTTTTACCTGAACCACCACACCCATTAAGATAAACGGTCTTATGTCTAGATACAGGATCGTACACAGATGGTGCAGATGATTTTGATATTTGATTATTATTTTTGTAATATGTCTCCGCAATTTCAACATCGGCAGATTCAGAATAACTAAGTATATTTTCTTATTTTATCCTCCATGTCCCCCATTCACCATTACCGAGTTTTAATAAATCTTTATATTTTTTGTGTACATAAAATGAATCCGTAGCAACTCTGACAGCGTAACGAGGAAATCTATTTATCATCGATAATAGATTTATCGAAACATAAGCTAACATCGAAGATCTTAAATGAGTAAACTGTGGTGAGTCGCCATCAAGATAGCTCACAATGGTACCTAGTTTTGTTCCATCTGATAAATAAGCATTACATCGGTTTATAAATGTGTTTTTCTCCGTTGTATCAGCGATTATAAAATCTAGTTCAGCATCGTCCATAATCAATCTTGTACAATATCGTTTATAATCGTATGAACCACCTTGAGTAAACTTACCGATTATCTTTCTACCAAGATCTTTTGCAAGTTTTTCATCATGCTCGTTCCTGCATTTACTTATTTTAATGACATGATCTTCATCAATATCAGGGAATTCTTTCCTGGCATCATCGATATTAAATCTGTCCGGTTCTGGTAACCAAACTTGCTTCTGTGAACTATACGATATAATCGCTTCAGTTACTCTCAACGATATTAAAAATCCAGCATCAAGCATATATCGCAATAGTACTATCGGAACCCAACGTCGCTCTGAAAAATGTTTTCCGAACCAAGCATAAGTAATCGCATGGAGATCTTCTCTAAACTCGAATGATTCTACGTGAGCAAATCCTGTTAAGTCAAAATCTGGTAAGGATCCGTTTATCGCAACCCTGGTCATGTCATGTGTAGGATGTCCGAATCTCTTAAAGTATTTAGAACATGCTCCATATCCAAGAAAACTCCCAGGATAACATGCTACCATATCAACCGAGATAACATCACTATAATCGTATTTGGTGTTCCATAATCCACCGTGACCATATTCTATACAACTTTTCTTGACATCTTCAAGGAATTCTGATCGTGTCGTTTTCCATGAATTTTCTCCTGAGCGAAATGAGCCGCTACAGATGGAACTGTAAAACAATTATTTAATAATTGTCTAATTTTGACATCGTCTGAAGTATATTCACGCCAAAGGCGCTGCGCAAGATGTTCCATTTCCCCATGGAGAGATTCTGTACGGTAAATATCACCATTAGGCCGTACAAACTGATCGTAATGATCATATTCCGAACTCTGAAATAACCAAACGGATACAGGGTCACTTTTGCTGATATTTTTAATAAAATCAAAGATATCACCGTTATAAAATTTAACCGTTCTATCTCGTGGAAATATTGTTACTGCTGAGGTCCATGCGTGCGAATTATGATCAATAATATCTATCGGAGCTCCATTTTTTATATATTTCGGTTTGTACAAAATCTCTCCGGTTAATGTTTTTACTGCTATTGGAAATCTTAATTTCTTCTCTAGCTCAGCAACGTCGCTGATAGACTCTCCGGTATCTTTAACCGACTCTGCCCATGCATTTATTTTTTTACGTCTTAAATCCGTTAAACCATTACCACGTATCGCGTTTGTAAAGTGTTCTGTAACTCGCTCAGCTACGCAATTTATTGTTGACGAAGTCAAGGATGACAATTTCATCGGTTTGAGATCACCAACATTAGGTTTATTATTCAGCGGAAATATCCCATAGACAACCGCAGTTACAGGGTACGATCGCTCATAATACGGTTTATCTATACCAGTTAGTATTCCTGGTTTAGATTTATTACTCAAGAAGATATTATTTCCTGACTGTACGCGGACGGGATCGCGCTTGTCACGAATAATCCAAATATCTTCTTCTGTATTTACAATAAATTTTATTAAAATAAAATATTTTTGATTATCAAGGTGGTTAATGATTATTCTTCCTCGTTTGTCATTCATCGTATTAGAAATATTTCCAACTCTGAATGTTGACCATGCATGAACTGCACCATCGTCACGAAATTCCTTCTTGGCCTCACGGATACGTTTAGTTATATCCGCATTCGTTAAAGCTAGATCTTGCATCGAAATACTAAATTTATACTCAGGTAGTCTGTCAAGATCGAATCTGGTTACGTAGGGTTCAATCACGGATAATTCTTCCATATTATAATTAGGGCAAACTACATATTTAATTGAACATTAATCTTTTGTATATGATTCAACCAAATCATTGCAACTGGCTAAAAATCGGTTATACGCTCCATGTAACAGATCATGCGTGAATGAATACTGTAGTTATCATATGCAATGCGTCAGGAACGGGAGTCTAGGACCAAAACCGTGTATTGTGTGTAGTGCTGGAGTGCGAGGAAGGACTCAACTGTGTGCGCAATGCGGTGGTAAAAAATACAGAGTTGAAACGATATTACGATAAAAAATATAACACTGACTCTCCTATAAAGACCGAAGAAGATTATCTGGCTAGATTTTCAAAAAACAATGATTTAGACAAATAAATATTATATATAAATGGAACAAAATGAGTTTGTGAAGCACCCAATCATTACCAATTATGAAGCATCTCGAGAAGGTGTGATTAGAAACTGCAGATTGAAAAAACCAATCGGTAGTGTTAACAATAATGGTTATTTTAGATTTAATACCAAAGGAAATAAAAATTATTTATCACACATATTTACCTATGAGTGTTATTTTGGACCGATCAAAGATGGGTATGTGGTTGACCACATCAACGGCGATAAACTTGACAATTCACTTGGAAATCTACGAATTACTACACAGAGTCAAAACTGTAAATCCGGAAACACAGGAAGGTGTAAATTATACAGAAAGAGAACTATTAAATCCGTAAATACAGAGACTGGGGAAGAAATTAGTTTTGAATCAATTAATTCTGCTGCCAAATACTTTAACATAGCATCACCCTCAGTGAAACGTTCCGCTGATGGTGTTATTAGATCTACTTTTTCTTTAAAATTTGCACAAAATTTTCTGTTCCAGTACTTGGTATCAGATGATCAAGCGAGACTGAGGCAAGCATAAAACTTAGTCAGTATTGCAGTTATCCGCACTTATGTTAGGAACATAATAGTACATGATATTATTTAGCTTGCAATCTGCATTCAGAAAATATTATAAGATCTTAAGATGGTTCTCCAGAAGTGGGTTAAGCAAAAGATACATAAACTATATTCGATGGCACAAAACATTCTTTACTTAATCAGATTTAACTATTTTTTATAAAGTTTTTATTTTGTTCGATTTTTTATCAAATTTCTCGTTTTTTACGCTATTTTGTTGATTTTTTCAGGTATTTTAGTCGATTTTATCATTGTTTTTCGTTGAGTTTGCTAGTTTTCGTTGGGTCAAACCCCCAAGAAGGTTAACGGGAATTAACATTAGGTTTTAAATTTATCGATGAAAAACTGGTTTTTTCCGGATTTTTATCGTAATTCGCTAGCAAAAAACTATACAATACGAGCAAAAGAATTGGAAAAAACCAGTATTTGATCAACAAATTTAAAATCTAATGTTAATTTCTGTTAACCTTCCTGGGGGTTTGACCCAACGAAAACTAGCAAACTCAACGAAAAACTTTGCACAACAAACACGGGCAATATTGTACTTGTCTATGATACCTACTGAAACATAATGGTTGGTTCTTTGATACAATATACTTGTCAATATGTGTAGGTTGCATTATACTAGACAGAATATGTTAATTTTCCCAAGGATTTTGTTTAGCTATTACCACAGTCAATGATCCAGAACTCTCATTATCGCTGTAATTTTCACTCGTATTTTCACTCGTATTTTCACAATGCTCTCTTAACTGTCTTATACGAAAGTTCATAATCTTTTTCTGTTCGTATTCATGAAATAATTCTAATTTGATTTTGTCAGTAGCGTTTGAGAGAGGCACAAACATCTTTACCTGATCATCAGTGACAGTTGCCAGTGACTTTAACATTCCTTATTGGATAATTTTCATGAATTTATAATCAGCAGATAGCGTGAATCTGTTCTCGTTCTTTCGTTGTTGTAATGAGTCAAAATCACATAGAATCTTTTCAGCATTAAGATTGTCAGATACATTGATACCGTTATGTTGTAATTTTTTAATCGCAGAAACAATGACATTGATATTTTCAAAATTCATTATATAATGAGTGAATATTTAATATAAAAATAAACAAAAATATACAGCGCGAGGTGATATTCGATCTACCATTCCATAGTTGTATCAGATAAACCCAATGAGGTTCTTTGTTTAGACATTTACCCCCAAGAGAACCCCTAAATATCCGAAACCGAAACTTTAGAGGCTCAGAGGGCTGTCTGTACGTGTTATTTTTTTACCCCCGAAAGAATTCCTAAATATCCGTAACCAAAACTCTAGAAACTCAGAGGGTTGTTTATACACGTGTAGGTCTTATTTTAGTGACCAACCAGATTCTGTTTATTGCCTTACAAGAATTCCTAAATATCCTAAACGAAACTCTAGAAACTCAAAGGCTGATTGGTCTTTATGACCTGGAACCTAGGTTTATTTTTAGTTTGCGATGTGTCTTTTGGAATGGCCCTTGTGTGGGGTACCCTTTTAGTGAAGTCACAAGGTCACGACCTCATATCACCCCCTGCTGTATATTTTTGATGAGATGATATGATGATGATGATATGATATGATGAAATGCCGTCTTCACGCCAGCACACCAACCCATAATGATCAACCAATGGGTGATTCACAAAAGTGAATCCACCACGTGTTGACGTAGTGGATTGGTGTACTCTGAAGACGGGGGGGCTGGGGCCCCCAATAAATTATAAATCTTGGCCTAAAATCGCCTCCCGCAGACATATGTCTTTCACGAGTCTCGAACCATGACCCCATGGATGAGAGTTTCAACACGCTATCAATTGAGCTATCGGACCTTGTTATAAATATATACTGAAAAAGTTAATATGTGTTTACCAATAGCCTATTTCCTAAAAACTACAGTGTTCTTAACAAAAACCACAGTTTTCTGTGTAAAATGGGATTTTATATTTCTAGTTTCCAAAAAATATATATAATTCTGTATAACGTTGAGTCTATGCGTAAGCCGTTACCAAGGAAATTGATTTAGTCATAGCGTATTCTTAAAATAACTTTACGCAGTAATCGGCCACAGATACACATCCGTTATGGAATAATCAATAAGAACATAATTATGCAGCCACAGCCTTCTAGACAATAGATTTCGATTGCACACTATGAGAAATCTTGTGCGCGGATTTTATGTAAACAAAGAATACAGTATTATTATTTTGTCAGCTACTGGTTGCCACATAGGGAAAGTTGCCGATTAGCATTGAATGAGACCGCAGACAAGGTTATATATATTTACAAGTATATGATATGCTGTATTGTATACCAACCATTATGTATCATAGACAAGCACTATACGTCCGGATATTTTTTTATTTTTTTTTTTTGTTATGATAACGCATTGTGATAAAAACGCATTATGATTTCACATACAGATTTATATTTGGTTCTTCATTTCTTGTGTCCAGAATGCGATTGCTTTGGTCTGTAAGTTTAAAGTGTATCCTTGATAATAACGGATTATGAACTCGCAGGTACACGGGGTTAATTGGCTCTGATACAATTAACCAACCTGGGGGGGGGCTAATGGGCTAAAACTGTATAATATGTACCCTTGCTGGGCCTGGTTAGACTTAGAAAGATCTACCTGATAGCTACCTTCAATAACATCACATACCAGATTGACTGCAATTGTTGTTGTTATGTTTACAATGCCTGGCGATATATGACGTCCTGCACCAAAAGGGTTGTTATTGTGTTTTAGTAGAACCGGTGGTGGGGCTATTTTTCTCCACGATTCAATTACTCCCGGATAATATTCTTCAATAAGATCAGTTAATGATTTCTTCATTTCAGCGTTATTTAAATCTGGTATAATAAATGTTTGTAAATCTTTTTCTGTTATTTTGTAATGATCAAGAAATAATTGCTTATATATTTGATCAGTGTAAGGATTTTCATCGAGTTTAGTCGCAACGTTTATAATACTTCGATTGGCGATCAAATAAGACCCCATTTAAATGTTTTATTGACTCGATTATTTGCTGCTTTACGTTATCATCATAATGTTGTGATAATGAAATAAGTAAATTTCTTAAATCATTAAACGTTTTATCGTATTCAAGTTTAAGAATATCTAAAAATTCTTTAAAAAATTTTTCATCAACAATATCTCTAGTACGCCGCGTCTTGGGGTCTACGATAACCGTATTAAATGGTGATCTAAATGTCTTGGGGATCCTTTTACCGTCAAAATCGGTAAAGTAATATCTATCGTCGTTTGGATCAAATTCAAATAATAAATTCCATGGATATTCTTCTCGATATTCCGGATTTTTAATGAATTTTTCTTCACTCGTTTTAAATTCATTTTTAGTTGGTTCTGAAACTCCATTATAAACAGGTGCGACTTCAGGCCATCCTAACACGGATCTAATAGAACTTTGATAAATATCTACGATATAATCAGGAGAATTTATTTCAATCACCGCTGATAGTGTTGGTTCGTAAACAGTGATCGCTATTTTGGATTCTTTTCCTGTGATAGATTTAATTCTGCGTTGGAACTCATCATTAATCTGGTCTATTTGATAACTACCCGTTGTAATTCCAACAACTTGCCAATCAGGTGTTCCATCAGGTTTATTCTTATTCGCAAATACTAGTGAATTATTTGCTGGTTGTCCACCAAACGGTTTTGACCTGATATTTGGCCAACTATGATAAACTCGTAATCGTGCTAGCGCTATTTCCTTTGCTGGAATTGCAGTTGGAAAATTAACGCTAAATTCAGGATTGGTTGAACTTAATGATATCATAGTAGTTTTTGACGGCGTTGTATTAGCTACGATCTGCTGAAGTAATTCTAACGATGACATTATTTCAAATACTCCGTATTTAATAGAGCGGAAATTCAACCCTCCACTTTATCATCCACTTTGAATGCCTCATGATAAGTTTCCATTATCGTTGCGAACTCCTCATCGGATATTTTACCATCGCTGAGGTACTCCGAAAGATACGATGATAATTTAGAATAAGATGATGTTGCTGTGTGCAATTTCATTATGTACTCGTTTAGTTTATCATTTGTACACGTAGATATTTTCTTAGCGATAATACTGAAAATACCTGCGCATGTTGTTGCCGTGGAAACTATAATTGTTACAACTGCAGGCGCTGTCATCGCTATTGTTGATAGTAATAATCCAGTTCCAGCAATAACAGCAGAAACCGAGTATACCATTATATCAATAACAACCATACGTCGCCGATATTTTTTACCTTTATCGTGTAATCGTCGATGATATTTTTTAGTTTGGTTTGACACTCACATACTTGAGCGTATCTGTGACGTTGAACGTCGATAAATGACTCTTGATTCATTATACTTATCTAGATAACTAATTGAGGAGTTTCACACACAAATTCCAAGCACCACCAGTATCGTGCTCTGGTTAATTTTTTATCAGATGCCTCCAGCAGAAATGTTTCTTCCGCATCTTTATTTATTATGACGGATACAACTCCAGAAAAAGTATCGTTTGAAATGTAGTAAATATACTGAATTTTGCACTACTAAATACGGACAATCTGTATACACCAGTGACTTCTGCGGTGTGTTTGAGATTATTATCTTGCAGTGTCCATACTCCTAATCCTGATGCTACTGTGTATACTACGTTGAAGATCTGCTTGTGAGGAATTTTAATAAGATTCGTTTCTTCAATGATATTAGAAATTCCACTAACAATATCGTTGATTTTCATCTTAATGTCGGTAAGTTTTATGTCAACGACTGGTGGAGTTCCAAAAAAGTCATTAATAGATCTGTTTACATTTCTACGAAAATTTAGAAATGTTTGTACATGATTAATATAATCAGTTCTAAATGTAGCAATTCCATCATTGATTGTCGTTAATGAAGTCGTTATTGGAATTTCCTTATCGTCGACGTATTTCTTCGTTGCAGCGTCAAAATCTGTTTCTGGTGTTCTGAGATTATTAATACCATTATTATTCATGTCGAGTAATGCACGCATTATACCACCGCGCACTGACACGTACTTGGATTCTTGATCATCGACGTATTTTTTTGTTGCTGCGTCTGTATCTGCGATTGGATCTCCAAGATACGTAATTTTTCTTCCTGACATAATAATGTCACCGTTAAATACATCACCAGTTTTCTTAACATAATCGTTAACCGACTTACCGGAATCCTGTATTTTACCTTGATCGGTGAAAGTAACGATATTATTAACAACCGCGTTGGGAATTCGTACAAGTTTGTCCTGAAAAACGACGACTTCAATTTGATCCACACTTGTGATATTTAATAAATCATCGATTTTATTTCTGAGCTGATCAAGAGTTGCATATTTAGATAAATCGACCTTCTGATCTTTGCGAGTAGATCTTCCATAAATATCTACAATTATATTTACTGATATCTGTTTAAGTGTTATGACGTAGTGTAGTGAACGCGTGCACGACTTTATGAGGTGGCGCTGTTGATTTTGATACAGCATCAAGCACAGCGAGGGTTTCACGACCGCATATTGGAGGATCAGTTATTTTTTGTGTTGGTAGCGTTGAATACCAGATTGGAATATCGCCGGTAACGTACTCTAAAAATTCTTTCGGTGGTGCTAATCCATACGAATCGAAATAAATAATTCCACGTGGATCAATTGCATATCCGACCCAGTGCGTGCCTGGGCCAGAGTTTTTATCGAGATTAATGATACCGGTTTCAATATTGTTTGGTTTTTTTGGCAATTGATCGCGCATGAAAACACCTCTGAAGTTTTTTATTTTTAGTTGCTTAGCAGCATTAAGTAAATCAAAATTGGACATAGGTGATATTAGTAAACTGTCCCGGGAAGTCTTAGACCCTTTCCGTACCACGAATACGGGGTCCCTGGTAATCTTAGACCCTTTCCGTACCACCAATACGGGGTCCCTGGTAATCTTAGACCGCTTCCCTATTTTTTGATTCCTTGTCCGGTTGCTTTCTTTAACGCCATTCCAGCAGCTGTTCCAACAGCACCTAATGCAGCTGCTTTTGCAACAGCTGGGGCTGCAGCTGCTATTAAAGCTGGTATAGCTGCGAGAAGTGGAAATATACCACCCGATTTAGCAACGTCTTTGATGGCGCCCGCAGAAAGATTAAGTTTTATGCCTTTATTTGACTTTTTAGCTTCATTGAAGTTTTTGAACTGACGCTCGGTCAACGATAGTTTATTTGCACCGGTCATCTGTTCTCGCTTTAGCGATATTTTTATTCCACAGTTATTTTTTGATGCTGATTGTAGCTTTTTAATCTGACCAGGAGTCAGACTTACACTAACGTGATGATATGACATTTATAATATTATGAACGATCTAATTACATGTTTAGAAAATATTTTACATATTTTCTACTGGAGCATCAATAACTCTCATTCGTCCACCAACACCTTCGAGTAACATCGATTTATCGCTGAGTATAACTGCGATTGCTCTATAATTAGGAATATCTACAACATTTCTATTAACACGAGCTCGAAAATGAATATCTACAACAGATTGTCTGGTTAAATCTAAATGTTCTAGTGGAAAGTAATAAATCGGATACAGCGTTGTAAAATCTAGCCGCGATATTTGTAAACCAGTATCAATGTTTTGATCACGTCCCATGAACGACATAAGACGATGATATGCACGTGCTACATGATTTTGATCGAAATTTAACAAAATATCCTCGGATGGTTCTTGATGTCCATTAACCCTCAATGAAACTTCAGAAACACCAAGTTTGTCAAATATCATTATACTTTGTGTCTGATTATTTACTCGTGCAACATTTTGAAGTGCAATAAATATATGTCGCGGTGCAGAAACACCTTGCGGAGAAGCTATTTGCCATGTGAATAGACCATTAATTGCACTTTGAGTAGTATCTGTGGTCATCGTTAACCATGATAACGTTGATTTACCACCTTGACTCATAAAAGATAGTAACCGATCTTCTTCAGATATTGTTGGAGTCATCACTGGCATCCACAAGGAAAGTTTGGTCAGTATAACTTTACCATGAAGTGCCGCAGTTGCAGCATCATTAACTCCTTCAACGTGCCACATTGCATCATTATCATCGCTTTTTCGCACAAGTACAACTGTGTGTTTAGCTCCAAAAATAACTTTTCTAACATTTCTACAGAATCCAAAAATATGTGAAATTGGAATCACACAAGAAAATGATTTCCTATTACCTTTCAACATTGATCGACGCGCTGAAAATCCTAAGTTGAAATCTGGAATTGGAAAAGATAGATCTTCAATAGCAGCAGCAACAGGAGGAACAGCTCGATTATTGGGTTGTCGAGTAATCTGATTTCTATTGTCAGGGTAGTCAGAAGTATCTTTTGAGAACATCATTGATGGACCAGCTGATCTTGAATAATCATCGCTGTATCTTGCAAGTCCAAGTATCGTTGTGGCAACGTCGACGTCTTTCTGAATTGATTCAATATTTTTTCCGTCAATCATGTACGTAGCGCTGTCAAATAACGCCATAATACCATTATTAACAAAACCAGTTCTATCCTCAGCGGCGTACTCGGTATTATCTGTCTTTATAATTTCACCTTCAACTTCGATAAATGCTTCAGCGGGTAGGAAATACCTACTTGTATCCTGAACCTGTAGTTCGATTCGTCCACGCTGATCTGGAATTCAAGCGTCATAAGAATAATACTGATAATCGCGCACAGATTCATCTTTGAGAACTGGTGCATCCATGTCAAACGCGGGATCAGATATGCGCTTAAACATCTTTATTATTATCGTCTTCGTCTAACACGAAGACCACTCCTCGAAGAGAGACCACTTCCTGCTATCAGACTAGCGGTTATATTTTTTTCTTTGTCTGACATCGGGACATCAGCCAACTCCGCTAGTTTTTGATTAGCGGCTTGATTTATTATTTTACTGACATTTGCTGGCATCACTTCAGTGCTGGGTAATTTTACAGGTTGAGGTCGGGTCGCTTGTGGTTTGCGTATTGATCGTGATAGTCTATCTTTGATTGCTGAGAATGCTTTGCTAGCAATATTACCAACGGCGCTTATACCTTTTTCACGAACAACATCAATAGCTTTCATTCCTAGCTGCTTTGCAATTGGTATTGCTTTTGGGGCTATTCTTCTAAACAGACCC
>JAECUM010090938.1:0-11627 GCA_016617855.1 Megalonaias nervosa
CAACGGCGCTTATACCTTTTTCACGAACAACATCAATAGCTTTCATGCCCAGCTGCTTTGCAATCGGTATTGCTTTTGGGGCTATTCTTCTAAACAGACCCTGAACAATATCACCTAGTCCATCTCCGTAGGTCGTTTTGTATACTGGTAATCGAGAGTTTATTACCCTGACCATGGTAGGTCCACGTAGAGTACCATGCACAATCATTTTGTTATTAATTGACTTTATCACTAATTGTATCTAATCACTGTGGTAATCATCGGCGATTTCATTAATGAGGAATCGATACACGTTAATATCCCTGATGCCGCCACTAAATAATCGTTTGCAAATATCAGCTGCTTCATTAATGATTTCTGATGAATTATTACCAGCTCGTTTTCCTCCAATGAGAATTTCTAGTCGATCAACATCAGCAAGGACATTATTGGGACAAGTAATAAGGCCACTCCCTGAACCACTTCCAGTTGCGCCAGGATCTTGATAGTCTTCCTCTGTTATTTTGACTGGTTTTTGTGATTCTTCTTCTTCTTGTTGTCGTTGTAGTAGTGTTTGTAGTCGTGGTATTGGTTGCTCTGGTGATGGTAATTTGAGTCGTGGTGATGATATTGGTGATAATTCAAATTGTCGTGGTGTTCGTCGTGATGCTTTTTTACTTGGTTTCGATGGTGTTTTGAATGATTCTGGATAATTACGAAGTGATTGCTCAAATGGTTTTGGAGATTGTTGCCTTTTACGTTTTTTTCTTTCCATTTCTTCTTCTTGTTTTCTTAATTGTTTTAATTTATTAATTTCCCTAACATATTTCTGATATGATGGATCATCATCTCTAGCTTGTTGAAGATTCATACGTATGCGATATAATGATTTTTGCCATTGTTCACTGCTTTTAATATCTTTAGCGTGTTCAGGTTTCATTAATTTACCTCTTTGACTAAAATTATCCATAGCTAATTCAGCCAATTGTTGTAGGTTTTCAATATTGTTAATTGTTTTAATAGTTACTTCATCAAATTTATTTAACAGTTCAGCATTAATTATAGGATATACTGATTTTGGTTCAGGGGCTAGTGCTTCAGCACCTTCTTCTTCCTGGTCTGCATCTTCAGGTATTTCCGGGACTGGCATCGCAGCAGCTATTTTTTTTTGAAGTTTTTTAAGAATTTTTTTTGTTTTCTTATTTCTTTCTGCTATTTTTCCAGTTGCTTCAGCGGTTTTTTCTAACGCAGGAAGAAGACCTTTAGTGGTCTCAGTGATAGGTTTAAATAACTGTTTTGTATCCTCCTCAAATTCAACCCGAGACTCCTGACGAGATTGTAGTTGTTGTTTAACAGAATCACGAACAGGTAGATATTTTTTAATTGCCTCTAGTCGCTCTCGAGCTAATCTAGCTGAGTGTGGTTCTCCAATACTCATTATTGATATAACAATGATGATTTAATTACAGCAGCAGGAAGGGTGAACGACAAAAATTGAGTGACCCGCGAGTAAACGAATCGCATAAAAATCTAAAAAAAATACGTCAACAAAAAGTAACGGAAATGAGAAACCTAAACTGTATGGAAATAATAAAAGTTATAGGCTTCGGTTTATGTTATTGACCTTTTTTTTCAGCCCCTGTAGGAACCTTTATTTTTTATAAATAAAGTCTCTGCAAAGTTGTAGGGTTCACCTTTCCAGCTGCTTCTCGCAATAAGTTTATGGCTGTTATGGATACATTTGTGGTATAAAAAAAACAAATTTGATTTGCAGGACACAGCTGGAGCCATTAAAAATTTAATGTGCATGAGCAATCTATCTCTGTTGGTTATTGATGTCAGTTAGTGCACAATTTGGTATTGATATGCCCACTTATTTTCCATTGACAGGTATCTGTGATAGAAGAAGAGATCGAACTTCAAAAGGTCAACAGGGAAAATCCAAACCAGTAGATCCAAATAAGAAGTTTTCGAAATACAAGAAATCTGCAAAAGCATTGGATTTAGAGACATCTGCTGAGGCTGAGCTGGCTGCCATTGGTGGTCGAGATACCTCCTTGTTTCTCTTTAGAGCCTTGGGGAAAATTCTGTATTGCAAAAGTGAGTTGTAGAAAATAGTACATTTTAATTCAAGGACTGCTTTGTACAATAAGTTCTGTCACAGTTCCTAGTACTGAGCAGTTTTAGAGGTAAAAAAGTTAAATTATCTTAGAATAAAACCATATTTATAGTGATTTGCAACCAAGGTTTATGTTTTGGTTTCCATTCAAATCTATGTTAAAACTATTTAATATCAGTAATATGCTGCCTGTCTGTATTGCATAGCTTTGTTGTTGTGGGATGGAATCACCCTTGTCCAGATAATAAGAATTCATCCTTCCATGGATGAACCTTCATAGACAACACAGGTTCATGTGCCATTTTCCTTGTCTTTTTTTTTGGATGCCATATACATTGCGGTCTTTGCAATGTTGCTCTGAGATTTTGTGCCTTCAACTTGTGTTAAATAATGCATAGGGTAAATTAGTACTGGTTTCCATATTGTTCAGATTTTTTAACTTCAGTCCATTGCTTTAAATTTAAACTCTTCTGTGAGTTTTGTTTCCAAGCAGTTGCTGTTTTCAGCACTGCCTGGTTTTAGTGTTCTTGCACACATACACACACACCAACTTGAGTGGGTGATCTGTGTTTTCATTCATCCTTTTGTGTTTTGTTCTGGTCCTTGGGTAGGTATCATCTTCCTTCATTGCTGGAACCTTAGAAACCTAATTATCAGATATTCCTTTTAAGGGCTGTTCCATTTAAACATACATGGTACCCAGGGAAGGCAGTTTTTGAAAAATATATGCCAGGGTATGTTGATTTCATAGAGTTCATATTAAAATGATAAGAAAATTCTAAATTGTGAATGTGGGTGAGTTCTCCACTTTAAAAGTGTCTTCCCTTGGTCCCATGTATGGAGCAGCCCTAAGTTAGTGAACATCTATTAATGCTTAGTTTGCTTTATAAATTATGTTTAGTCTTGTATTCTTGCATAAGGAGGTCACATGCCAGCTTTTTGTTTTCATTTGTTCAGAATTGTTGTGCACCTTGGATTTTTTTTTTCAGTCTTGTTTGTTTTATATTTTAGTATTGCAGTGTCAGTGGTACCTTCCTCATAGCAATTAGTACTAGTGTGAAATTATTGCATTAGAGTAAATCTACTTATACTCCATCTTTGTCTTTTATACTTTCAGATAATTAATTTTGCCTGCTTTTCCTATTAATTAGAAGAGCAACACTACATTGATGTGTTTCCAGGTTACATAATACTCCTTCCTCACATTATAACCCTTCATTGGTAGTCACCTGTCCATATTGTTATGTATATCTAATTTGTATTATTTGTTAATTTTTTTCACCATCATTGTGTGTTATGTTAAATTGTATTTTGGACTTGACCTTGTCCAAAATCAAGTTCACTGCTTTCCTGACTAGAGATACTGATGATGTTTTCATTTTGGTAAACAAATAATACATAGCTAATATTTCCTTTGGGTGTGGGTTATATATTAGGATCATTATCAAATAAGAAGTAAACATATTTATTAGGGTCCAGGTCATGGTTATTTGGAATTCCTTCATAAAACTATCTACCCTACTTGATGCCTACCACATCCTTATTATAATTTTGGTAAAAGGTTTTATCTTTTTGAGAACCCAGAATGTTCTAGAATGGAAAATTCCATTAAGTCATAGTATTTCCAGAAAATGTTAATTGTGACCTAGGTCAAATAGATGGCTTTATAATTTTGTTTATCTATAAGTTATTTATTCTTGCAGAATCATTTGCATCGTTGTGTTCAGTATTGGAATAGGGCTAGAATTATTTATTCAAATTATTTTTCTCTGAAAATTACAAAGTACTCAATAATATTCTTGGACAGATATTAATTTGGAATTATAGTGAATTCAGAAAAGGACATCTTGGATTATATTACTGTGATTAATTGAAAGACTGTTAGTACATCATCACACTTCAGGCTATTGGTACATTAGTATGTTCAGGACTACAGTCAATCAATGACCTCAGCATTGGATCTTATTTCAGAAACCACTGGAATTTAAATAGAACTTTATTCTTTAGGACTGGTGGATAGAGCTTTTTGGACTATTTTGGGAGTTAATTCATGTTACTGTAAGTTCTTTTTTAAATTCACTTTGTAAAAATTATTTGTTGAATTTTGCAGAACTTATTGATTTTCACTCCTTTCTGTTACTTTGTTTAAGACCAAAGAGTTGTAATAATATGCGGGTTCAGTAATGTAATCTTGGAGTGGTGTAGTTACAGGTCTCACACCACTCATAATATGTATTACTCAGTACATTGCATGATCTATAACTACTCATGCTTTTCAGATTCATTGCCTTCCTCCTTGTCATTTCAGTACTCAGACTCCCTGTCTTGGTCCCTTGGGACTCAGAAGTGAAAATCTTGCTTCCTCCATACAGGGTCTGTCTTTTCAGAGATGTATAAGACCCAAGAACCAAAGAGTAAAGCATGCCCCCCCCCCCCAAGAGGTGCGGAGAGTGAGGCACATTCTTCTGCAAGGGAGGAACAGCACTCTTTCTAAACCCGGAGGAAGGAGAATCAGGCATGCCCTATCCAGGTTCTAAGCTCTTTCGGCGCTAGAGTGTGAGTCATGCCTTGTACCAGGTGTCCATTGCACCAAAGAAACATGTCTCAACCACAGAGATACAGAGTATCACAAAGTCACTATAAGCAAGACAAAAATATCTTGTCAGTGCTAGTGGGCTCTAAGTCACAGCACAGACTGAGGTGGCATCTACTCTCTTATGGTCCCCTCCCCTCCCACGTTTATGTTGAGGAGGAAGAAGAGATCTGGTCATTTGACAAGGTGTTAATGATGTTTACCACCTTCCTTCCCAGAATTTATGTCCCAAGTCCTCTGGCTCAGAAGACAAAATTCTCTCCAGTTTGGAGAGAATCTCCATGGGTTGCCTTCCAACCATATATGTTATTGCTTCCGCACTTGACTTTCCGTAAGGTTTACCAGAGATCAAGAAATGGTCAGGCAGTGTAAGGGGTGGTCATTCCCTCCTTTTGACACAGAGATCTTTTTTCTCCCTGGATATTCAATAATAAGTCTCTGGTTTTCTACTCCTGGCTCTTCCTGGTTTCTAAAAATTTAGGAAGTGTCAGGTAATGATAGATCTTTCCACCTTAGATACGTTTCTACAGGAGGAACCTTTCAGGATGCAGAGCACTGCCTCAGTCAGACTTGACATAAGACTTGACAACTGACTCAGTAACTGGGTGGTCTCCATTCCCCCAGGATGTGTACCATTATATCCACATTTTTCCTCCTCAGGAAGTACCTCTAGTTCTGTTTCCATCCTCTGCCTTTTGGCCTAGCCTCTGCACCCATAGCATTTGCAAGGTAATTGGAATAGTTGCAATCAACCTAAGATCTCTAGGGATACCTGTCTTGATTCCATTAGGAAGACTTCACTTGCACCCTCTCCAATGTCTCCTCTTGGCAAACTAGAAATCGCACTATACCTGACCCCACTCCACTTCTCGTATTCTCTAGAATTGGACTTTCACCATCTCCTGAGTTGGTGGGAAGGTCAGTACAAATTTTGAATTGAAGTAGGAAATGCATTAATTCTAGCTATACTTCTTTGAGTCCATTGGCTGGTTTTCTTCTCTTCCTTTTTGAAGAGAAACAATGCTGTGTCTCTACTATCATGGGTAATAGGGCATCCCTATCAAACATACTTCAGTTTTATAAAGACCTAGCCATTAGTTCAGTTTTTCACATTACTGACCTTGTAAGCTTTTTTGAGCTGCAGAGACTGGTGTCTCACTCATTATGTGCCAAAAATGAACCTCTTGTGTGTCTTGTGGTCATTAATTAAAATCCACTATTATTGTTGTTATGAGTTTAACGCCAATTTTTTTAGCACATGGTAGGCTATATATCGCAGCCAGTATATCTGGTGGAAGAAGAACCCGGGAAGAACCACTGACCCATGGGAAGCTGAGCTCAAGACCTAAAACCATGCAGACAAAGGTGAGATGACAGTGTTCTGTAAAGGCTATTGCATCCGTGGCCTCTAAAACCCATAGTCTTTAGGTGAATCTTCCATCGAGAATCTCTAAAGACCATTAGCATCTGAGTCATCTTTATGCCCTATCTGTTGAACAAGGTTGTTAAGCCTCAGTGGTAATTACTGGTCTAAGTACTAAAAGTTGCAGTACCTCATTAAGTGATGTACTATGTATGTCACTATTGATAGGTCACTACTTTACCTAGCAATCCACCGCTCCATTGGCCTAGCGGTTAGAGTATTTGCCTCGGATGCAGGAGGTCGTGGGTTCGAACCCCACTCGAGTCATAACAAAGACTTTTAAAAATGATACTAACAGCTGCCTTGCAAGGTGCTCAGCATTAAGAGGTTAGTGTTAGGACTGGTTGGCTTGGTATAAGGATAATGTAAATTGGTGGTACATGATGCTACATGTCTACAGCATGATGCCCCAGTGCTAGACATCACTATAAATTGCCACACTGCAGACATCATAGCGGTAATACTGAAAAAAATTGTTAAAGCTACGTTCAAAATCCAAATCACACACACACACACACACACCTAGCAATACTAAACGAAACAATCAGTTTTATTGGTTGGTTGGCCAGATAAATTAGGACATCATAGCAATGCTTCAGGATTATGAAAATATGCCAGTTTCTCTTCCAGCATTTACCTTTGCAATTTTTTCACCATTTTATATTTTATGTTATGCATTAGTATCTGCTTAGCCATACATTGAGAAATACATGAGAAGAGAACCATTTGGTCAATTTAATTAGCTGATTAAAAATTTTAATCTTTTCGAAAAAGGCTTACATTCTTTTAGATCCTGATTGATTTACTTGTTTTGTTTGCTGTTAAATAATCAAGAATGTTGACTGTTATAAGATATGCCATACATTATGATGCCATCAGTATGGCTTACCATTTCCCTGTTTGGGAATTCGTCATTTAGGATTTTTCAAAATCATTTATTCAGTATAATAAATTTTTAGAAGCATGTCTGAGGGGTTCTATGTATATTTACCAGGTGGTAGTTTTAGAACCTGAAGCCTTCTGTAATATACATAACATGAGCTAATATAGGCTTTTTTCTTGATTTTTGGTTATCCATTATTCAATTTTGGAAACAAATTGTACAAACCTTAAATCTTAGTATTTTCCAATATAATGACCACTGTGAAAGATAGTATCCAGAATTAGAAGTCCAGTTTGCAAAATTGCATATAGAGGTTTGCAATAAATTGTAGTACAACAATGGTAGCCAGTTCAGAGAGTTGCAGGAGTTGTCTCAGAGACCAAAAACACCTTACAGCAGGAGCAATGCAGTCAGAATTCCATTGCAGTCCAGCATAAATGTGGGCAGTTATCATAGTTAATTTGGTTGAATATAAACATATTATGTATTCCTACCAAGCCTAGCTTTTCTGAATCACTAATTTGCAAACAGAATGAACAACTGATGTGATTCAGGTAAGATGTGTTTATTACTAAAAACAATTGGTCATATACATAATTATCATAAAATCACACTGGTATTACTTAACCTTGAGCCTACTTTAATAGTAGTTCTGGTGGATTATGAGGAGGACACATTCATGAAGGAAAAAATAATTAGTAACTTCTTGCCTTGTTGCAGAATTCTTCTTTCTTATTTGCTTCTTTCTTTTATAGGAGAAGACCCCTCAACCTATGAAAATCTTCCAGCCCTACCACCACATCTGTCTCAATATTACCGAGATCCTTTGCAAATCTACCCAGAGGTAAAGAAAAATGAAAATGGAAAATTTTTTAAAATGTTTTCCATAGTGAAATTTTTATTTTATTAACATCTTTCCAACTTAAAACTTTCTTTTTAAATTACCAAGACTAACACTAGTGTTGTGGAAATCTTCATTTCAGAGAAATGTAAACTGAATTCAGCAGGGGCTTTATTAACATGGATAGAATAATCTGCTGTGACAGAAGTAATGGTTACATCAGGTTATTTTCCTGTGATTTCATTGTCCACTGGCCTGGCATAACTGCAGAAGTTGCAGAAATCTGCACGTTTCTAAATGGATAAAGAGGAAATTAGTAGCCCATTTATTAAATAAGTCACTTGTTCTGATCCTTTGATAGTTTGCAACTATGCATATACAGTAGTAGGGCATTTCACATGCAATATCTCTCATCAGTACTGTAGGAAGAAACCTGCCACATGTTCTGTTGTAATCCAGATTCAGTATAGCTAATATCACCGAAGTTTTGTAACCCACAACTGTGTAATTTGATTAAGTGGCTTGTGCCTAACTTGATTGTTGTTAAGACTAGTTCAGATGTCACAGGTGCTATGATCAAGAAATCTTACCATTGCCCACAGGTTTCGTCACTCTAAACAACCAAAGCTTTTTTTCCATGATATCATCCTAATGTTAAAATCTACCTTGCTTTTGATAAAATCTAACAGAACATATTTTTTTAAATTTCTGTGAGCTTTTTGTTTATGTTTCTTTGTTTTTGAAAAAAACGTTGTAGCTGCTTTTGTTGTAAATTCAGGATGTGGTTGAAAAGTCTCATCTCTCAGGGGAGTACTTCACTGCTTACCTTCATCAGAACTACATGGAGTTTTTCAGTGAGCTGGAAGATGTTGTGCAGGCCAGTGAATATCTGAGTTGTGCTGACTACCTAACAATTAACTGGGCTGTAAGTGCAGCATCTTGTATAATTCTTTGCACATGGGATGCAGGTTGCAGGAAAGTTAAGCCCAGTTGACATTTAATAAGAGATATAGAATCCCACATGAAATGTTGGCCAGCTGTTACATTAAACAACTGTTCACTAGAGTTCTAAACCCAACAGTCATAAAGTGTATTAGTTTACACGTTGGTCAACAAAGTTTTGAACATTCCATTGATAATGCTAATGATGTAGGACGTGGAGTCATACCTTAAATTTCCATGACTACTCAAGTTTTATATTGGCATTCCTTTTCAGTCAACCTTGCCAGTTGACTGAAGCATCATTGTTCTGCCCACCAAGGCAGTTTCAAAGCCAATGAAAGAAAAACAGTAACTTCTGACTTGATCTGTGAACATTTCAGTAGACATCTACCAAGTACCCATCGATCTTACTGATTAGTTACCTAGGTACCGGATTAAAGGGAAATTATGTTAAATGTGTACAGACCTGAACTGCTTTGTTGTAGGTTAATGTTGGCATGAACAGCATGCAAAAGTGTATTTTTTCAGTGATCAGAGTATATTAGTTGAAGTGTGTTTTGTAAGTCAGATCCGTCTGAAGGGGTGATGTCATCAGTGAGTCAGAGTTGCATTTTGGAAAAATAAATAAACCTGACTGGATCAGTAGGTAAACTAATAACAAAACTATGTAAAATATACTTGTGTTATTGAGTGGAATATGTCACAAATAAATTAACAACTTAAAATTTGTTCGAATTAAATCCACTAATATCAACAATGCTCAGACAACATTATAAATCCATTTATATGATAAATCCATGAACCTGATTATAGGTCACATTGCAGTATAAAAATAGTTCAGAATGGTCCAGTTCACAATATCCCATGATAGTTAATTACATGCATCTTACAAAATAAACAGTTCAGATTGAGTCCAAATTTTTTAATTGACAGTATCCTATAAATGTCACTGCCTAATGCCATCTGGAACAAAATTCAAGATTTTCATCCTCTTTGTCTGATAAAGTTCTGAAATCCTCCTTCGTTGTCAATTAAATTGTAATGGTCTAGTCATTGTAAATATCATCTGATTTTCTTTCCTTGGCCTCACAGTCATATGTGGGTGCTTATGTAGAGACTGAGCATGGGCTCTGTAAGTAACACTTTGATCTTACAGTTTGTGAAGTCTATTAAAGGTTGCAACTGAACACATGTCAGTAGTGCTGCAGGATCACTGAGCATGTATCACTCATGGCTCAATCTAGGGGTTGTCACATGGGAAAACAGCCTAACCTTTTAACAGTAGATCACCATCAGAAATTGCCCACAAATGCAATAGCAGAGAAGATAGATTATTGAGGTTGAAGGTCAAGGGCATCAAAGGTCCAGGTCACATGGATCAATTGTTTAAGGTTTAGGTGTGGTTGGTTGTTAAAGGTTTTGGATATTATATTAATAATAACTACTGTTGCCTACAGATTAATTGCTTTCAGACATCATAAAGATGTTTACCATTGAGATTAAAAGAATATTGCTGCTGATGAGCAGGTCAAGGTCACATTGGTAAACAATTTGACAGTCTTTTGGCATTAGATTTTGAACTAGATTCACCACTAGTGGTCATGGAGTGCTCCAAGAGTTAAGGTCAAGGTCATGGGATTTAACTCTTGAATAGTATATTTTTGAGAGTTATATGAAGATGCTATCTTCTGTTCCCACACATCAATTATTATAGATTTGTCACATTAATTTCACAGAAATGAAGCTATTGATAAGTTAGAGACCCATTCACACAGGTTGTTGGGGTCATTTGCTGTTAAGGCTTCAGCAACATTGTTCCAGTTGATACAATGTGTGTGTGTGTGTCTGTGTAATTCATTAGGGAATCTATTCTAAAAATTAAATATCTTTATATTTTTACGTTTTGTAAACTTAAAATTTGCAGGTATTAGTGGCAAATCTGTAAAATTCACTAGGTGCAGAATGTTTTGATGTCTGGAAGTTTTACATTTTAGCAGTAGCAATAAAAGTGTATGTTCACAGTATCTGAACTTATTAATAGTCCCTTCATCAATCAGATGAGATAAAAATTACTTAAACCCACATTTTGCTTAGTAGTTATCCAAAAGAAATTTCTGTCTCCACAATATTTGAAAGTTCAAAATTTTACTACAACAGTTTCACAGTTAAATTGCTTAGCAAGCTTTATCATGATCTTGTTCTGAATAATGTTACTTGGTGTGCTAAAAGTAAATCATCATTTAACTAATTCAGAATCTGCATTCTTCAGACATTTTTTGAAGATGAGAATTTCCTTATGCTCAAAACTTGCAAATCAGATTTGATACTGGGAGTTTTTCTGTGCCAGCAACAATTAGCAATACAAAAACAACACCAGATTTTAAGCAAATCCTGAGGGTTTGCTGACTTCAGTCAAAGCCGAGTTTTAAAAATATGTCAAAATAATTTTGCTTTAAATTCAGGTTAAAGTTCTATGCTAACTGAGAATACAGGGCCTTAACTGTTTGATAGGCATATATTTTAGTCAGAAGTCATTTTTGCAGGTAATAACTGTATGTGAAGAAAATTTGTGTGTGAAGAGAACATTCCATGAATTTGAACAATCAAGAAGTAACTCCATAAGTTGGGACAGTCAGAAAGTAATTCAGTGAGTTGGCAGAATGCCAAAAAAACAAGTGTTTTTCTGGTTGGCTGACTGTCCATGTTTTTTGTTGTTGACCCTAGCACTTTTTTAAAAAAAATTCCCGAAATTGATAGGTGCATCTAACTGAACTGGTTTTGCCGAATACATTATATATACTAATCATTATTATATATATATATATATATATATATATATATATATAT
>JAECUM010090940.1:0-23031 GCA_016617855.1 Megalonaias nervosa
GATGGGCTATACATGGCGGCCAGTATAAATGGTGGAGGAAGAACCTGGAAAATCCCGGGAAGAACCACCGACCCACGAGAAGCTACTGGCAGGCTTTCTCACGTACCCACGTTAGCCGAGCCTGGACTCGAACTCACGCAGACAGAGGTGAGATGGCAGTGATCCGTAACGGTCAGCGCTTTAGACCACTCGGCCACTCGGGGCCCCGAAATCGCAAATTGAATTGCAGTCTAAGTTATAATTATTCTAAAAAAAAATAAATAAAAAAAAAAAAAAAAAATTTAACAATCGGCAGAAGAAAAAAAAAAGAAATACACATAGTAGTAATTATATTGATACTTCCTTGGAGGAATACAAATTACTAAAGATGCACAGGCCATTGGAGATGGCAAATTGTCATTTTAGTTGAGTAATTCTGCATTAATAGTTCTCGCTCGATATAGAAGTTCGTCTCAACATTCCTTTCTTTTTCTAAATGTGAATTGCGTTTGCACTGCTAAAGATAATTTATCATTGCCTTACTAGCAAAATTTGCAAGTGTTATCTATCTATCTATCTATCTATCTATCTATCTATCTATCTATATATATATATATATATATATATATATATATATATATATATATATATATATATAACAATTGTTGCGTTATTTTGTTAGGGGCTGGCATTTCCTTTTCCTAACATTTTATGATTTGCTTACCAAATGTTAAAATTGAAAAAAGGAAAGTTATTAATTTAAAAAGGTACTGTTTTTATCTACTGTATGTATGCATATGCTGTATATTCTACAACCATAATTGTTAGTATTTGTTTTTGTTTTACCACGTTATAGTTTGTTTTGATTATTTTGAAGGCTTTCTGTGTGGATTATGTCTACCTAGCATGGTGCTTTGGTATTACATACTCACTCCCACTATATTTATTTGTTCTTGTGTTCTTTATAATTACTTTGAGAGATATTAACTACTTTTTATATTAGTCAATGCTTGTTTTTTTATTTTAATTTGATTAGCATTTATTATACCCCTCCTATTACGGTCTATCACAAATAGCTACGTCATTTTTCCAAACGTGTATTTCATAAGACATAACCGCCATTCATTTCAGCGTTGCCTTCTATATCACGTCGGTCGACCACAGGATTACCGATCATGTATTCACTTTAACAACATACATATTTCATATTTGGTTTTTATGTAGCAGTTTCAATACGTTCCCTTTCCTACCGCTCAAGGTACGCCAGATCCTATCTAAGCTGCCATTTTAACCGCTTCAAAACACTCCATTTAAGTTCATAAGATTCACTTAACTTCTTCTGAAATAAAATACCATCGCTTTTTGTTGGGGATCGATATACGGCACTTTTTATTATTGTTTACATTTACGTTGTAAATATTTAGTGTATTAGGGTGTTAAGAAAGTTTGGGTTATCTTTATTAATTAACAAAAGGCCGTTCAATAACCAAACGCCGATCTGACGGAATTGCAGCTAATTCAGGTACATGTATTTGAATAAAAATAAATATGTCCGTTCGTTTAGGTTAATAGGTCTATACTTAACTTATAAGGCTTTAACCTTTTTCATAAAGTTCATATCTGTTCTATGTCTTGTTTTAAAGGAGTATGCAATTTCAAGGTCAGTTTATTTCTTAAAGTAAATTTTTACTTTCTCGTCTTTTCTTGTCATTTGATCGTATTGTATTCATTTCGCTCACTGTGCTATGTATGTCTTACTCTTGCGTTCCAAGGAACCGCGGTACCCCAGTTTGTAATGCACGGATTGCGATTTCGATACTCCCAGTTCAATCTAGGTCGGCTGCTTCAGTGTGTCCTGGGGAAAGGGATTTGGCTGCAATTACCTCTGCACGATATAGCCAAAGTATACATTCCACTCTTATTTCGGAGCACCGCTGAAAATGTGAACGGTATAGGGCAAAGTTGCTTGCTCGACAACTCTCACATTGTAGAGAAGTTAACATACACTTATACGACTTTCACCTTCTTATGTTTAGTTTCGTCGCTTTTTGGAAAAATATGTTTTGTTTGAAGTTGACAGTTGACGAAAATGACTGATTATGTGTGCCCGTGGAATGTACCTGAAACAACACGAAGTACACTAACTTGATGTATCCTTGGAATACGGAAACGAATTTTCACACTGAAGGCAACATTATTTTCCAAAACTGCATTGTGAAACTTTTAAGTTAAAAGTTTTAAATACTCATCGTAAGTAAGATCAATTCCAATCATTCAGATTTCAAAATAAAGAACATTTTAGGTTTTTCATCTGCTATACGCATTTCTTTCTTGCAATAAAGATTACCAGTGGGAAAAATCAGGGGTATACATATTTTTCTTTGAATTCTAACCCAGTGCAAACTCCGAAGCGTTACCTTATCAATGATATTTTGTTTTAATTTCCGGAAAACTAATCTAAAGTAATGGCAAAGTCAGTATGTGTATTTTTCATGAAACGATCAAGAGTAACTTTATTTTGTAACTCTTTTATAGTTGTACTGAACGTCTGATGAATACTTCTACAAATAATCGAAAAGTCATCAACATGGATGTGCATCCCAAAGCATGAACCATTCTTTATTACTCACTAACTCACAATGAAATAGTTATTATTGAATAAATAAAAATTATATTGACAGTAGTCATACATTTACCATTCCTGATAAGTATTTATTAATATTTGTGTTTGTTTCTTTGTTTTAAATTTATTTTCTATATTTAAATTGAATTATGAATGCATACGGTTTATTCTCTCTCTCTCTCTCTCTCTCTCTCTCTCGATCGATCGATCGATCGATCGATCGATCGATCGACATATGCAATGAAACCTCAGCAAACCGAAATCCCATTGAAACTGAATTATCTTTCTGGTCACGAATTTGTTTTTCTTCATAAACTTTAATTTGGCTAATCGAAAACCCATCTTCTCTAAAACCCTCCGTGTCTTCACCTCCCTCCCGTAGTCGCAATCCGATGACACCCAGCTGCTTGAATTTGTGAATTCTTCCAACTCTTGCAGTTAGTTGTTGTTCATTGTAACAGGCCGGTTGACCCTGGGATTGATCTTCACGAATTTTGTGTTTTTATGTTCAAGTTGAAACCGATGCTGACTGCGTTTCTTGCCAGAACCTCTGTCTTCTGTTGAATGTCCTGATACCAGCTGGAAACAGGACTAAAATCATCTGTACAATCCAGGTCTTCTAGCATCAATGTTAACATCCACTGTATGCCATGTTTTCTACGTGTTCTTACTTCTTTCATCAGCCAGTCCATTAGAAGGACAAAGAGGAACAGTGACAAAATACAGCATTGTACACTCCAGTTTTCACCTTCAAACCTTTTCTTATATGGCTGTTGTATAGCACTCTCCATTGAAAATCTTCATATAATGCCCTGATGACGCTGACCATTTTTTGTGACATGCCACAATGCTTCAAATCTTCGACAGTAATCCCCGATATATATTGTCAAAAGCTTTGCCAGAGTCGACAAGCAGCGCATACAGAGAGTATTCTATTCATTGAATTGTTCAAGAATCTGCATCAGTACAAAACTCAGATATGTGCATGGCTTGCCTTTTCGAAACCCGGCTTGTTCTTGCCGGATGTGATCTTCGAAGGCGGATGTGATATTTTTTAAGATGACGCTGAAGACTTTGCTGACGATAGAGGGAAATACTTCTCCAACTGTTGCAGTTTCCAAGGTCACCTTTCTTTCAAATCTGTACTATTATGCCTGGCTTTCATTCCTTTGGTATATGTTCACTGTTTCAAATCTTCTGGAGAATCTGGCACATGATCTTTGGGATTTACACTCTTGCTTACATCATTTCTGCACAAATCCTGCCTTTTCCCGATGCCTTGCCATTTATTTTTCAAACTTCCAATTGTTTCCCTAAGTAGTATGAATAGATGATGATCCTTTATCAGAGACCCCCTGCCCCCCCCCCCCCAAAGCGTTCTACGTTAACATCTTTGTCAGCAGTCTTTGTTAGCTCAAAATGATGACTTTTACACGATAACACATTTTCTGACAAAAATATGCTTTGTGGGCAGGGGGTCTCTGAGAAAGGATGCATCATCTATTCCTACTACTATGACAGTCTCTCTTATTAGCTAAGATAATATTGGTCGAAATGTTATATTAAACAAATAAAATATATATAATGTCTTATTATAAACCATCAATCAGACATGTTGGATTCGATCTAACAAACAGATTTTGTAAAAGATTTAACTCGATCAAAGCATCGTCAGGATATACTGGTATAAAATCTAAAATAATAAGCGATTGCATTAAAAATGTGAGCTATCATATATCGCCGAAATATGGGTCGGTTTGGTTATTCGCGGTTGAAAGCGATATGAGAATAGCGGGTTGGGCAGATGATGTGATGACATTTATTGACAATATGGTTGATATATTATTTGATAACGATATTTCTAAAGCCATACAAAATTAATTAAACATCTACTTTTTTATTATAATCTTTTTCGTATTTGCTAACTCTCATTGGCAGAATATCTGTTAACATACTATCAATAATGCGGAACTCGCGTATTAAATCGTCCATATCATATTTTATACCCCGCAAATAAGATCGAATCTGATCAAGTAATTTTTTATAAGTTATACTTGCTGTTTTGCAAGCATTTTTTTTAGTTGCGAGTCGAGGTTCAACTTTTTTACAAGCTGCTGCAAGAGAAACACCAACGCCGGATATTATTAACAAAAACGGATTTAATGATGCGCCACTTGAAATTATATCAGAGCCGGTCATTAGCAGCGGTAGATATGATATCACTCGCAGTATTTTTGCATAGTATTTGTAACATTTTTTAACGCACCAAAGATTTTTATGATAGTATCTGTAATATTGCATTAGAGCGTCAACATCTTGTTTCGGAATGTTTTCTGAAATATGATTAAAATCGACTATATTTTTTTTCATTATATAATATTTGTTTACATATTTTACATCGTTATTTAAGTAACTAATTCGGGAGTTTCAGTTACGAACTCAATACACCACCAATAAGTCGCTGCGGTTAACTTTTTATCATTCGCTTTAGCATAAACGTTTCCTCGACATCTTTATTTAACACTATAGACACAATTCCAGAAAAATCATCGGTTGAATGACGCCATGGAAATGTGGTAAATATACTGAATTTTGCACTGCTAAATACAGATAATCTATATACACCAGTGACCTCTGCGGTATGTTTAAAAGTGTTATTTTGCTGCGACCATGTTGCTTTTCCTGATGCGACTGTGTACACGATATTAATGATCTGCTTGTGAGGAATTTTAACGAGATTAGTTTTTTGAATAATATTAGGAATGCCACTAATGATATCGTTGATTTTCGTGTTAATGTCAGCTAGATTAATAATAACAGTTGGTGGAGTTCCAAAAAATTCGTTAATATTTCTGTTTACATTTCTACGAAAATTTAGAAATGTTTGTACATGATTAAAATAATCAGTTCTAAATGTAGCAATTCCATCATTGATTGTCGTTAACGAAGTCATTATTGGAATTTCCTTATCGTCGACGTATTTCTTCGTTGCAGCGTCGAAATCTGTTTCTGGTGTTCTGAGATTATTAATACCGTTGTTGTTCATGTCGAGAAATGCACGCATTATACCACCGCGCACTGACACGTACTTGGATTCTTGATCGTCGACGTATTTTTTTGTTGCTGCGTCTGTATCTGCGATTGGATCTCCAAGATACGTAATTTTTCTTCCTGACATAATAATGTCACCGGTAAATACATCGCCAGCTTTCCTAACATAATCGTTAATAGACTTACCCGAATCTTGTATTTTACCCTGATCGGCAAAAGTAACTATATTATTAACAACCGCGTTGGGAATTCTTACAAGAACATCTGATAGTTGTATATTACTCGTTTTTAATCGTCCTTCTTTATCTTGGAAAATAACAACTTCATTTTGATCGACACTTGTGATATTTAATAAATTAGTAATTTCCTTTCTGAGCTGATCAAGAGTTGCGTACTTGGATAAATCACCTTGCTGAGCAGTTGTTGAATCTCCTACTGTTGTTCCAAATTTTGAGTAAAAGCTCATTATTTATTTACTGCTTGACAAAATTATATACAATAAAATTATATAATGGCAAAATCGTCTATATTAAACTTTGATACAGAGCGGTTGGTGAAACATAAACATAACAATGAGCTTCCAGATTGTCATTATCTTATAGTTGGTAGAACTGGATCTGGCAAAACAAATTTGCTTATGAATTTACTTCTCGGAGATAATTTTAACTACGATCGCGTTTATATTTATACAATTAATCCGCAGCAAGATAAGTACGAGCTACTTAACAATTATAATGACAAACTTCGTGACGATCTTGAATCTGGCGAGGATTTCTTTATTATCAAACAACCGGAAGAACTTGTTCCAGTTAATCAACTCGATTCGTCCGAACATAAAATAGTTGTTTTTGATGATATTCCGCTAAACAATGAAGAAATGAATAAAATCAGATCGTATTTTTCACTGTCGCGAAATAAGAAATGTAATTCTATTTATCTCGCTCAAGGATATTATAATGTCGACAGATTTATCAGGCGAAATACTGGTTGTTTTATATTATTTCCAGGACTTGACAATGTTGACGTTAGAAATATCGCGAACGAACAATGCGGTGACGTAACAAAAGATAAATTTATTGAACTGTATCGTCAAGCAACGGTAAATAGATACGATTTCTTTTTATTCGATAAGTTAACGAATGATAAGAATAAAATGTTTCGATGTTGTATTGAAAATTATATACAATAATATTTTATAGAAAATAGTATATAATTAATGGAAAAACAAGCAAAGTACAGAAAACATATAGAAAATCTAAAAAAACTTGCGCAATCTCAGGCAAAATTTAAACAGCTAGTACAGCAAGCACGGCGCGGTCAAGTTACTGCAGCAGAAACAGCAGCTAAAGTTCTCAAACCAGTTACTGAGGCTTTACTTGGAAAACAACCAGAAACTAAACCACTGTCAGAAGAAGAAGTTAAACAATTACAAGAGAAAGGTTTACTCGGATCAGTTAAAGAACAACAAGAAGCAGCTGCTGGAAGAGTTATTGCTCAACAAGAGGAAGCTGCTGGAAGAGTTATTGCTCAACAAGAGGCTGCTGCTGGAAGAGTTATTGCTAGATCTGATGCAGAGAAAATGAGATTAGCTGAGGCACTTGCAGCAAATATAGCTGATCCTGCTGCAAGACGAGCTGAAGTAAAAAGATTGTTGAATAATCCGCTGGAACTTGAACGAAGATTAACAGAATTAACAACACAAGAAATTAAAAATATTATAACAAATTTAACAAAAGAAGTAAAAGATATTAAAGAAGAGCAAAAAAGAGTTGGCGAGTTGACTGTAAAGTATATGGAAGTTGGAGAGCAAAGACGATGGTATATAAAAGAAGCAAATAATGAGATAACAAAGGATGAATACGATGAATTTTTAAAAAAAGAAGATATAAAAGATCTTGATAAAATAAATAAGTGGACCGATGATGAATATAACACATTAATTGGTAGAATAAATGTAATAATAAAAGACGGAGATGCTGCTAAAGATGAGCTAAACACAGCCAAAGAAGAAAAAGATATGCTTCCACTTTATGATAGAATGAGATATGGTGTTATTGCTACCATATTTGGAATAACAGCAGAAAAAAGCAGACCAAAAGGTTTTGGCAAGGGGTGGAATTTTAAAAGAAAATTTGATCTATTAAATAAAAAACATGCAGAAGAATATATAGAAAAATATAGAAAGAAAACAGGAACAGGCGTAAGAATATTCGCATCAGTTACTGAAATGATCGGCAGATTGATGTTATTGATATCATCAAAAGAAGCAGGAAATGTTGGTGCTGAAATCGACAATGAAATCATCGACATACTTGATAATTTGAGATCGAGAAATTTATTATCATCTAACGAATACGAAACTTTGCACCGCGACTTAATCGCGGCGACTTAATTTTATAAAAATATAATAATAAATGTCAGCAACATTATTACTCGACTCTAGTCAATCTGATAAAGATAGCGCGAACTTCTCAGTAAAGTATGTTCCGCCAATAGAACTAGATCGTGAAAAACAATACGAAATTGGATTAATTTCATGCACTTGCTGGAACGCCATGGCAAACATTAAGACCGGCATCAATGATGAGTTTTCATTTTTAAATTTTCTCGATGATAGTTGGAGAAAGGCTAAAATTCTGAAGAATGGCATAGAGGTTGCTCAGGTGAATTTTGAAGATGTTAATAAAAAAATAAACGAAATTCGCGCAGCAACCATAGAATCTGATCTTGATTTTACTGTTATACATCCACCTAAAACTCAACCTTGGACATCATTTAAAATTCCGCAAGGCGCCTACAACATAACTGATCTGAATAAAACGATAAAAGAACTTATAACAGCGAATAAAGGAAACGCAGATGATTTTGAGCTAGCACCGAATTATAATACGTTGCGAGCTAGAATAAAAGTAAAAAATGGTTTTATAGCTAACTTTATATCACCAGCGAGTATTGCGTCACTGATAGGATTTAAGCATGAAAATTATCTTGGTCTTTTTAATATTCCTAACACATTTGACGGTGAATTTCCAGTAAATATAACTGATGTAAACACAATATTGGTAAATTGCTCGATCGCGTCTGGTTCTTATTCAGCTAAAGGTAGCAAAGGTCAGACAATATATAGTTTTTCACCAGAAGTTCCACCAGGTTCTCTCATGCAAATCAGTCCTCGTCATATTATATATTATCCGTTAAATGTTGAAAATCAAATAACAGAAGTAAATATGCAATTAACAGACCAATCTGGAAGACAACTGGATCTGAATAATGAGATCGTTACTTATTACGTACACCTACGCGCAATCACTTCGTGATTGACAACAAAATTATACAACCTCAGATATATAATGAAACAGAAAAAAGTTTACAGAAGAAAAATAGTAGGAGGATTTTTCGGAAATATATTTACTAAAATTGCTGAAAATATTCCAGGATTAGCTCGTAAAGTTGCGCCAATCGCACTTGACGCTGGTAAAGCTTTTGCAACTGGAGCTGCATCTGCTGCTGGAACTGCAGTGGGACAAAAAATATCTGATAAAATAAAAGGCGAACCTAAGACGCAAGCAATCAAGCAAGTTATTTCGGAAATAGCACCATCAAAAGAAACCCAACGCGCGATGATAACAACAACAAAAAAACTTTTATCGCCAAAGGGCGAGCAGATTATACAAAATTTAATATCTAAAGTTACAACGCCGCAATAATTTTATATAACCTAATAAAATAAAAAAAGATGTCTGCGAAAAATTATCTCGATTTTGCAGAAATTTCTGACAAAGACGACGCAGTAACGGAATTTGAATATGTTGAATATCTCGATGAAAATTCTAACGAACCTAATAAGGCTGGCGTTAGAACATTTAATACACGAGACGAGGACGTATTTCTGCTGCCTCACAAAGCAATGTTAGAAGTTCGTGGTCGGATTATGACAGCACCTGCCGCACCTAATCCACCTATCGCAATTGTAGGTAACCTAGAATTAGCTCTTATAAATAATGGTTGGTGCTTATTTAGAAGTGCTCGATATCAGCTGGCCAATCAAACTGTCGAAGATATTTCAAATCACTTACAAGTTGCAAGTACGATCTTAAATATCGTTTCGTTTTCTGATGATTACTCCAAATCAACTGCAACTAATATGATGTGGTTTAAAGATACTGGAATTGGAGCAGCTGCATCTGGAGAATTTTTTTCAAAAGGAATATTAATTGCTGGAGCTAATGCAGGTGAAAGCGCTAACAATGTGAGAGCTTTTCTTATTGAAAACTCTGAAGAGCTAGGCATAGTCGCACCAGATGCAGCTGCTCCTGCAGACGCTGTAAGAGTTTCGCTTGTTGCTGCTTGTAATAATCTTGGTATAACCGCGCCAGTAGCAGGTGATGATGGTAATGCAATGCTAAATTTAGTTAACAGATCGCTTAACATAAGAAATATACGTTACAATGAAGGTTTTGCTAAGGGAAAGGCACTCACAACAGCATCACGTCAAATTACAATGATGTTACCGTTAAGTACAATATTTGGTTTTTGCAGGGACTATGATAAAGTATTTCGTGGAGTTAAACATACGCTTATTTTAGATCGAGCAGAACAAAATGATTGCTTGCTTAGATTTGGTGGTGCCGATGTTCAATTTATTATATACAAACTTGCGCTGTGGATGCCACGAATAACTCCGTCGGTCACTAAAGCATTAGAATTAGATGAATTGCTGGCAAAACGCACCAGTAAAATTCATTTTCAGCAACATAAAATATATCAAACAGCAGTTCCAAATACCACCGACTACACATGGCGAGTTACAACAACATCGAGTGAGCAGCTACCGCGTCATTTATTCGTTGTATTTCAGCAACAAGCTCGACGTAATAACCAACAACAAAATAATGCAATATTTGATAACGCTGATGTCAGGCGAATTTATGCCAGAATAAATTCAAAACAATATCCAGAACGAGCGATCGAATGCAATTTTGCAGATGACGCCAATAAAAACATTACTAGACTGTACATGTATCTGCTCGACTCGATGCAGAAATATCAAGATACTGGAGACGGAACTCAGATATCAGTAGAAGAATTTCGTACACTTTATCCGATATTTTACTTTGACGTCAGTAAACATAGCGAGCGAGCTGTGGACAGCACAGCTGATATTGAGGTTACTTGGACGCTCGGAGGCGTTCCAGCAGCGGCATTAAACGTTTATGCATTAGTGATAAGCGATAGATCTGTTACAATCGACTCTGTCGGAGGTAAAATGACAATACAAGTTTAATCTGTAGTCGTTATATAAGATGACAAAATATATTATAAAAGAAATGCATTTAAGCGATGGCCAAGTTAAAAAATTAGAAACTGCTGTTGCGAAGCGGAGGTCGGTTTCACTAAAGATCAACCCAGGTGCTTTGGGGACTTTAACAAAATTATTATTAACCAAAAATCAAGCGAATAAATACGATCGCAAAAAACCTTTCGTTTTAAACTTGAGCGCCGCACAAATAACTGCGATGTCAAACGATATCATCGTTAAGGGCGGTTTCTTCGGTCCGGCACTATCAGTTATAGCCAAAACGTTACTGCCTAAAATTTTGCCAGTACTTGGAACATTAGGGATAGCAGCGGCGTCAGGAGCAGTACATGGCGCATCAGAAAAGGCAGTTAAAGGTGGTGGTATAAAGAAAATTTTTGTCTAAAGATTAAATATAATGCCTAAACGAAAAACTGTTAGAAAAAAGACAACGACGAAAAGAAAGACAACGAAAAAAAAGACACAACAAGGTGGATTTCTTCCAATAGCCCCATTACTGGCAGGATTGGCGGGAAGTCTACTGCCGGGCCTGTTAGGACGAGGACGAGGACTAATGCTGCCAGGAACGAGACGTTAAAACGTCTTAAGATAAAGTCGCGGCCGACAAAGTCGCCTGCGTTAAGTAATTTTGATATACTTGATAAATTACAAAAAGTTAAAAATTTTCGCGGAGTTTATTCCAAAGATGAACTCACACCTCCAGCATTGCCGGGTTCTTGCGTTATAAATATACAAGATTTTAATGACGGATCTGGTACACATTGGGTAGCTGTTTTTGATAACAATTATTTCGACTCGTTCGGAATTCCACCGAGTGACGCGGTAAAACGATATATGAGTAAATACAAAATAATAAATTATTCGTCTAATCAGATTCAGCCAGTTGGAACTTCCGCTTGCGGTTATTATTGCGTGATGTTCATTAAACAGATGACCAAAAATCCAGATTTTTTAAAGTTTATTTTGCAATTTGACAAACAACCATCTCGCGCTAATGATGAGATCGCGATTAATTTTATCTAAACTCACTGATATACAATGTCAACATATTGTCTCAAGTGTAAAACTAAAACAGAAAATAAAGACGAAAAAACGGAAAAAACGAAGAATAATAGAATAATGCTGAAAAGTATTTGCGCAATCTGTGGAAAAAGAAAAAGTATGTTTTTGCCAGCAGCAAAGTCAGGGGCTGGTTGTCCTGACGTTATTTTAGTAGACGACTAAATAAATAATGAAGTGCAACTGCGACGCTGATAGAGATTTATGTCTAGAGCAAAATAAAATTGTTACATATTGCCAGAAATGCGATAACAGAGAAATAATTGGAACGGGAATAGATATACATAAATTAATTGGCAAACTGCCGAAACCGAAAGGCGGTTGGACATTGCCAGGCCATAAATATACTGGTCCGTGGAATCCGCTTGATGAGCAACTTGACGAAAATGATAATCCGCTGCCAGGACAAGAACCCTACAATCAGGTTGATGCAATAGCGATGCGTCATGATATCTGCTACAGAGATATAAATGGCGAAACAAAACACAGCTGCGACAAAGTGATGTTAGACGAACTTCGCGAAATGAAACCAGAAAATATGCGAGAGCGTGTTGACCGTAGGCTGGTACAGGGTATTATTGGAGCAAAATATAAACTCGGACTAGGCAGAGACTTATACGATGACCCAACGTCGCTTTCAGTCGAACTACACAGACCTAAAAAAAAAGTTTCCGCGACGTAAAGTTGTAGCAAATGCAGTTGATGATATTTGGGCGATAGATTTAGTTGATATGTCAAATCTAGCTCAATTTAACGTTGGCGCTGATGGCGCTCCGCGGAGATATCTTTTTAATGTTGTCGATGTTTTTAGTAAATATGCTTTTAGCGTACCAGTTTCGGATAAAACGGGGACCTCCATGATTGACGCGTTAAAGCGCATAATAACAACTACAGAAAGAAAGCCCAACAAAATCTGGACCGATCACGGAGCAGAGTTTTTTAACAAAAAGTTCGAGCAGTTTTTGGAACAAAATAACATTAAAAAATACGTAACTGGAAATGAGGGAAAAAGCGTCATCGTCGAGCGATTTAATCGCACGCTTAACGAAAAAATTCATAAATATTTGACAGCTAAAAACACGAATAAATACATCGACAACTTACAGAATATCGTTGACGAATACAATAACACGAAACACCGAACCACTAAAATGTCACCAAACGACGCGCTTGCAAATCCAATATTAGCTAACGAAAACATGTACCGAAGACATAAATTTAGAGTTGGTGATAAAGTTAGAATTTCGTTGACTAAGAAAACGTTTGAAAAGGGATTTACTCCGAACTGGAGTGAAGAAGTATTTGTTGTTGATAAAGTACTTTTAACAATACCAGTTACATATTCGCTGAAAGACTTATTAGGAGAACCTATAACTGGCAGTTTTTACGAGCAAGAACTTCAAAAAACAGAACAAGATATATTTGTTATCGAAAAAGTTATTAGAAAGCGCGGCAACAAAAGTTTAGTTAAATGGCGCGGATATAGCGATAAATTTAATAGTTGGGTACCAACTCGGTCGATTTCATCGACTGCGATTGCATCGACTGAATAATATTATTATAAATTTGCTCGTATTTTATAAGTACTGACTTACATTTTACAGGTTTACATAAAGAAATTAAGTGTAATTTTCTCGCATCATCGACTGACATTAAATTAAATATTTTAACAAAAATAAAATCGTATTTTATGTTTCTTTGTTGGCCCGGTACTTTTACGTTTAGGAATGGCCTTATAAGTTGCCAAAATATTTGATGCTCGGCAACACTAAAATTAAATTTTAATATTTTTTGGCAATGTGGTACTTAACATCATATCACCCAGTTGTTGGTCTACTTAAATATTTCTTGCTAACAACAACATCATCTTCGTCATCATCGTCATAGTTATAGAAAATATCATTTTCAGCACGGTCGATGAAATCAGCAAATCTGTCAACATTTAAAACTGGAACAAAATCTTCCGAATATATCTGAGCCAGCCTCTCGATTAAGCTCATTATAATAATAATCTTTTATCTAATTAATAAATAATATGGAAATAAAATATCATTGTAGAGTTAATATTCTAAACAAGAAAGAATTAGCCGAAGCAGTTCGAAATTGCTTGCTTGCTGTGGGTTATAATTTTTATTTCGTTGACGTTATGATAGCATCAGGCGAATTTGATAAATTTTTGTTAACGGCAGCGGATAAAATAAAACTTGATACGAATAAAATAATGACAATACGATTAAATCGCGACGGCGTCATGGAATTTTGTCATAATTGTCTTTCTCGTAATGATATAGAAAATATTATTAATTATCGTATCTGAAACTAAATCTATTAAGTGTTATCATAGACACTGCCGATCTTCTTTTATTATCAGCTACATATTTTACTGTGCGTGAATTAATTTTATGATATTTTAAGGCAGAATTTATTGATTTAAATTTCACTTCCTCAGAAGTTTCGAGATTTGTTGAGATAACTGATTTTGGATTTTTAAAATTATTAATATTACCAGCATCTCCTCTCCTACTATTTTCTTGTTGTGTTACTAACTCTAGGTTCTCCAAACTATTATTAGTTTTTATTTTGTTAATATGGTCAATAACTAAATTATTAGGTATTAGTCCATTAAAAGTTTCGAACACAAATCTATGCGATCTATAACAAACAAAATCTGTATTTGTTCCACGTACTAATACTTGTAAATAACCAACATTATCTAAATTTCCTAATAGTTTTTTAGTTTTTATATTTCGAATAATTCCCTTATCATTTGCTTCGTATAAATCAAACTTTGGGTGGGGTTGATATTCGTTTTGTAATCCTAAATTTTCGATATTATCATCTGCAACTGCGCCATTTGCTCTATATACTCGCTGTCCTTCTGGAATATCTCCGCAAAACAAAGTATAAATAAAATCTTTTTTAAACATTTTGATTCTATCTGCACCCTTTACTGAAATTAACATGCCAGCCGGAGTTGGTACGCCAATAGCTTTTTTGGTTGCTATGTTAATAACAGAACCTAATGCATTTCCAGCATATAAGTTGTATGTTGGGTGAACATGATACTTTTCTTGCTCTTCCGCTGTCAGTGGCAGATATCTCAGGATTTCTGTCATTATATATATACAAAAGTTTTATATCTCTAATTAAAAGTATTAAAAATTTCAATTAAATAAACAATATTACCATATACATATAATGCTGAAATTGCGCGACATCGCTAAAAAGAGCATTATCAAATCCGAAAAAATTGCTTCGGCATTTTCAGGATATGACAACAGTTACAAACTCGACGATCAGACTATATTAGCTAATTTTACCTCTACAAATTTATATCATCTTTTACAACCCGTTATAGCTCGAGAACTCGCTGTTCATAAAAGTATCAAACTCATAGTCCAATATCATACGATTTTATCAAAGTTACACGCGGTTGAAGAAACAAAAACTTTTGACAGCAAAATCTCGGAACCCTATTTAACAGCTAAATCTAGAAAGATATTAACTGGAACAAACATTGCTATGGTCGCCGATGAAATACACCAGGAAATAAATAAAAAACTAGAAGAATTTACTTCATCCGGATCAGGTTGGAAATTCGAAATGATAAAAGCAGTTTTATTTCACACTGCGAAATATAACGTGCTTCGCGGTAATTTATACGTCGATCTTCCTAAAAAAATTAAGAACAAAAAATGTTGTATAAATGTTAAAAACAACGATGACAAATGTTTCCAGTGGTCTGTTCTTTCCGCGATGTTTCCCAAAGAACAAAATTCCGATCGCGTCAACAAGTATTTTCCGCACATGAACGAGCTCAATTTTGATGGAATCAACTTTCCAGTAGCAGAAAATCATATACCAAAGTTCGAAAAGCAAAACGATATCTCAGTAAATGTTTTCGGACTAGACGAACGAGAAAACGTTTACCCTAGATATATCTCAGAAAATGCTTCGCAAAAGACAATAAATTTATTATTTCATCGGGGTCATTACTGTTGGATAAAAAACTTTAACGGCCTAGTTGGCGGACAGTACAGTAAAAACAAAAACAAGAAATATTTCTGTTATAGATGTTTGCACGGCTTTACTAGCGATGACAGACTGAAGAACCATCTCAAATACTGCGTTAATGTTCAAAAAATAACTATGCCTAGCGAAAAAGAAAAAATATTAAAATTTAAAAATTATAATCATAAACTAAGTATTCCTTTTGTTATTTACGCCGATTTTGAGTGTCTACTCGTTCCCGTGGCTGGAATAGAAAATAATCCGAACAAATCAAGTACAAGAAAGATACAACAGCATATTCCTTGCGGTGTAGCTTATAAGGTAGTTTGTTGCGCCAGCGATAAATTTTCATCTCCTATAAGGTTATATAGAGGTGAAAATCCTGCCGTGTGGTTATTAAAAAATGTAATAGACGAAGTTAATACAATTTCTAACAGATTACTTAGAACAGCTCCGATCAGAATAACGTCCAAACAACAACTCGACTTTGATGAGGCGGTTAATTGTCATATTTGTGAAAAACCTCTTGGGGACTCCAAGGTGCGAGATCACTGTCATTTAACCGGTCAGTATCGCGGAGCAGCGCATAACAGTTGCAATTTAAAATTTCATGCTCCAGATTTTATTCCAGTAGTTTTACATAACTTTCGTGGCTACGACAGTCACATCATTGTAGAAGCTTTTGGTGATAAAGACATTAAAGCTAAACTAAAACTAAATAACGTGATAAAATGTATTCCAAATAATTTTGAAAAGTATATGTCGGTGACCCTCGGCAAATTACGCTTTATCGACAGCTTGCAATTTATGGCAGCATCATTAGACGAGCTCGTTAAAGGCTGTAGTATTTTCAATAATCTGCGCAACTGCTTCGGTGAAAACTATGTCGATCTGACAAAAAAGGGTATCTTTCCTTATGAGTATCTCGACGATTGGAGCAGATTTAGTGAAACTTCTCTACCTAGCAAAGATAAATTTTACTCTCAACTTAAAAATGAAAACATCAGCGACGACGAGTATAAATATGCGCAAGATATGTGGACTAAATTCGCCTGCAAAACACTCGGCGATTATCACGATTTATATCTGAAAACTGATGTGTTATTGCTAGCAGACGTTTTCGAGAATTTTCGTCAGGTTAGTCATGTAAATTACGGATTAGACCCCTGTTGGTATTATTCTGCTCCGGGGCTGTCTTGGGACGCTTTACTTAAAACTAGCGAGATAGAATTAGAACTCTTAACAGATATCGATATGTTTAACTTTATTGAAAAAGGCATCAGAGGCGGAATTAGCGTTATAACAAAAAAATATGCAGCAGCTAATAATAAATACTTAAAAAGTTATGATAAAAATCGTCCGTCGAGTTACATTATTTATCTCGACTGTGTGAATTTGTATGGTGCCAGCATGGTACAGGCAATGCCTTGCGGGGGGTTTCATTGGATAACTCCAAACCAGTTTCTCAAAGAAACTGAAAAAAATCTTCCCAAAGATATTTCATATTTTGTTGAAGTTGATCTAGACTACCCCAGTTCGTTACACGATCTACATAACGACTATCCATTTTGCGCAGAATCAATGACGATTGATTATAGTTTATTATCACCTGAACAACGAGTTATGACAATAGGAAAATGCTCTATCGTTAACAAGTTAGTTCCAAATTTGTTAGACAAAAGAAATTATGTCATTCATTACAAAAATTTAAAGCAAGCAGTAGATGCTGGACTAATTCTGAGAAAAGTCCATCGTGTGCTAAAGTTTAATCAATCGCAGTGGATGACGGATTATATTAACCTAAATACGAAACGACGTGCTGTGGCTAAAACCGAATTTGAGAAAAACTTTTTCAAGTTAATGAACAACTCAGTGTTTGGAAAGACTATGGAAAATATACGCAGGAGAGTTTCGATTGAAATTGTTAATGATATCAACCGCAGAAATAAATTAGTTAGCGACGATGGATTTGTTAGTATGAAAATATTTAATGAAAACCTTGCCGCAATACAACGACGAAAGACAAATTTAAAGTTAAATAAGCCAATCTATGTTGGTGCAGCTGTACTTGATATATCGAAGTGGTTGATGTATGATTTTCATTATAATTTTACCAAAAAAGTATGGCCAGAGTCAGAGTTACTATTTACTGATACGGATTCTCTAGTATACAACATAAATTGTGAAAATGTCTATCAAGATATTTACGATAATAAAGATTTGTTCGATTTATCAGATTATCCAACTTGTAGTGAATTTCATGATAATTCCAACAAGAAAGTTATTGGTAAGTTTAAGGATGAGTTTATGTTTGTTCCTGTGAGAGAGTTTGTTGGACTAAGAAGCAAAATGTATGCTGTTATATTAGATGACAATAAACTGACCAAGAAAGCTAAAGGCATCCCTAGGGGATATGTGAAAAAGATGATGCATTTTGAGGATTTCAAAGCCGCTCTTAACAATAGTGTCAGCTTTATTAAAACCAATGTCATTCGGACCAACTATCATAAGCTTGAAACGAATACAATTATAAAACGTGGACTAAGTAATTTCGATGATAAAAGGTGTTGCAAAGACGGAATTAATACTCTCGCTCTTGGACATTATTTAAGTAATATTGTCTAAACATCAGAAATAATGTTTGAAAATTTAACATTAGCCGATGGAGTTAATAGCAAAATAAAAAAAATAATGGTCGGTAACCAACAGTTATCATTTGAATTTAATGATGAAATTTCAGGCATTTGTTTTAGTAAATATGACAGAATAAAACTTTCTCTTATTAGAACAGACGATAGCGAGTATTTTCCGTATCTGGAAAGTTTAATAGATGATCTTTCTTCAAAATATGAAAATCTACACAATCCGATAAGTCAAGGTATGTACACTAAAGTTATAATAGATTTGGACAGGTCAAAAGTTTTTGCAAAAGGTAGCAAATATTTATTAAGCAAATTAGCTATGAAAGAACTATTCGAAAGTCGCCGCAAGGTATCTGGCAGAATTAAGTTTCTGTTATATAATTACGAAAACGTGTTATACTTAATAGCAAATGTGGACATTCTTTCCATAGGATTAGAAATGTAGTTTTTTTTAGAAAGGGAGATAATAACGCTAAGGTTTAGTTTAAAATCATTCGCGAGTTGTCGAACATAAAATATATACTTGAGTGAAATGTAAATATGACAGCATTTTTAAGACTTACAAATTCTGGTGCAGTTCTGTATTTGTTAAAATAACAATACCGTAGATTTTCTCCCTAATGCCAACATTACCAGATCTGGTTGCGAGGGCATATTTTAGTCTGTGCAGTTTTGTTATTAATTAATTAGTGAAACAAACAAGAAAATCTATTATCTGTATAATGCTATTGCATATTTTTTGTCTGTAGTTTACTTCCACTTGAACGTATTATGCGGATACGAATTATTTGATTTCTTCTGTACAGTTCGCTCCAAACTGATAATAATAATACTGTTTTCTTTGTTTACATAACATCCACTTACAGGTTTCATAGAGTACATAACAGGCGATCAATATTTTATTGTCTAGTGACTGGCTGTAGTTATTAGGTCTGTTATTGATTATTCCATGGCAACGGCGAACAGAAAATCCTGTTGCCCATATGTTAGAAATCGGCTATATAATATTATTCGTGTTATGCAGAATTATATATTTCTATATTTTTTGGAAATTGGAAAAATAAAATGTGGTTTTTGTTAAGAAAATCGAACACTGTAGTTTTAGGACTACTGTGCTTTTGATAACCATATGATAACTATTTTATCTTAAACTTGTAAATGCGTCCGATAGCTCGATTGATAACGTGCTGAAACTCTCATCCGGAGGGTCATAGTTCGAAACCTGAGAAAGACATATGTCTGCGGGGGGCGATTTTATGCCAAAATTTATAATTTATTGGGGGCTCCAGCCACCCCCGTCTTCAGAGTACACCAATCCACTACGTCAACACGTGGTGGATTCACTTTTGTGAATAACCCATTGGTTGATCGTTATGGGTTGGTGTGCTAGCGTGAAGACGGCATTTTTCATCATCTCATCATCATATCATCTCATCATCATATCATCTCATCAAAATATACAGCGGGGGTGATATGAGGTCGTGACCTTGTGACTTCACTAAAGGGGTACCCCACACAGGGGCCATTCCAAAAGACACAATCGCAAACTAAAAATAAACCTAATGAGATTCCAGGTCACAAAGACCAATCAGCCTTTGAGTTCTTAGAGTTTCGGTTACGAATATCTAGGAATTCTTGTAAGGCAATAAACAGAATCTGATTGGTCACTAAAATAAGACCTACACGTACGGACAGCCCTCTGAGTTCCTAGAGTTTCGGTTACGGATATTTAGGAATTCTCTTGGGGGTAAATGTCTAAACAAAGATTCGGAACCTCATTAGGTTTATCTGATATAACTATGGAATGGTAGACCGAATGTCACCCCGCGCAGTATATTTTTGTTTAGAAATATCGTTATCAAATAATATATCAACCATATTGTCAATAAATGTCATCACATCATCTGCCCAACCCGCTATTCTCATATCGCTTTCAACCGCGAATAACCAAACCGACCCATATTTCGGCGATATATGATAGCTCACATTTTTAATGCAATCGCTTATTATTTTAGGTTTTATTCCAGTATAACCTGACGCTGCTTTGATTGAATTAAATCTTTTACAAAATCTGTTTGTTAGATCGAATCCAACATGTCGTACTGAATGACAGAATGACATTATATATATATTTTATTTGTTTAATATAACATTTTTAACCAATAAGTACTTAGTAGTAGAGAGAATTGATGCATCCTTTATCAGAGACCCTCGGCCCCAAAGCGTAGTACGTTAACATCTTTGTCAGAAAATGTGTTATTATTTTGAGCTAACAAAGGCTGCTGACAAAAATGTTAACTTATAACGTTTTGGGAGGGCCGGGGGTCTCTGATAAAGGATCATCAATTTCTCTTTACTACTACATGTTCTTACAAACCAAAGCAAATTGACAAGAGAAAACTTTTGTGGTAATTTATTTGGCAAGATGTTTGATGGCATCAAAACATGTTTTAAGCTGCAGCAAACTTGTATTAAGTTACCTGACTTGAAACCCTTAGCTCAAAAATTGCAAGAAAAAGTTTGCGAAAGAGTTACAAGAAAAGCTGAGTATTAAACGAAATGATTAGGGTTTAATATTGTGGAACAAATTATTGAAGAGATAAAAAAGACCAAATCGATTAAAATATTTTTTAACAATATTTTTAAAAAGTATATAATGGCAATAATAAGGCGAAAGAACTTTTGGTAGATACCTCTAAGAAGATATTAAATAATAATTCAGTGCAGATATTATCAAATTAAGTTGCTGGACGTGGATAATGTTGATAGTGCAGTTTTACTTCTATAGCTTGTGTTGATGCTATAAATAGCTGTAAAGAAGGGATCCAACTTATAATGTCATGATTGTGCCTGCTATATACGTGCTGACGACGATCAGCACAATAGAGATTTGTCTCCCTTGAATGTGTCTTTAATAGACTCTATTGCCTGTTAGTTGTACATTACTATTATGAAGATCCGTTTTGTCCAGCAACTTGTATATTATGGTCACATGCATATTACAGACAAGTATCTTTTTGACCATATGCGTATTTTTTTCAATAAATGCCTCTCACATTCATCTGTATTTTTGAACACGTGTGAATACTTGTTTATTATAAAGACGTTTATTGCGTACACCTGTCTATTGCATGAACCTTCTAGTTTTATCATCTCATTTATTATAAAAGCAAGATTTCAAATAGCTCGAGTTTTAATTTTAGTGTAACCATTATCTATACACAGATGTGTTAGACTGAAAATATGTCACTGCGGTAGGGTCCAAAAATGTTAGATTTTTTTTTCATTTCTTGTATGCATTGCCGTGTGATTCTAAACTGTCACTCCAAGACCTGCCCATCTTTACATAATTTACTTCTCTAATGGCTTATGAGTAAGAAGACTCTTAAAGACAAAATGTATTTAGTCACATTTTTGACATTTTTAACGTCCATTTCATTCTAAGCTATATCTAAGTGGAATGATGTGATTGCTTTTTTAAGTTCTGGATAAATGTGCAAAAGCTTAAACTATTAGGTCTTTCTTCAGATTCAAAGGACATAAAAACTATAACAGCCCAGGACCTGATGAAAATAGTTGCTGACATAGAGGAGGGAAAAGCTTCCATTCCAGTGGGAGATGAGACTTGTGAACGTGCAGAAACCATCTTAAAAACTGCACCTGGATCCATAAGAAACCCAACCACTGGAGTATCCAATACTACTTTGGAGGGAGATGCAGGTAATTGGGTATAGTCTTTTTGCAAGGAGTACCTGATAGATAAGAATCATGCAAGATATTATCTGCATGGTAAATAAGGCATAGAACATGCGTATATTTCATTTTATGATCATACAATAACTATTCATAGAAGAAATAATTTTGAAATTTATTTCCTGAATATTTTAATTCTTTTGCTCTAGGAATTTGAAATGTATATATGCATATATATATATATATATTATACAAAGTATGATTGAGAAACTATTTACTTTCCCGTCACATAGTCATAGACCCCTGTTATTGAAATAACAGGAAATGCACGTGCACTATAAACAAAGTAAACATTAAAATCTCTAAAGACTAGAGTTGTACAAGTCTTAAAGCTTCTATTGTGTGTAAATATATGTAATACTGTGTCCACTCCCCTTTTTCACGACAATATGGTGAAAGAGAAAGTCCAGAATTTTAGCATGAGAATGTTGTATTTTGTTAATTCTTTCTACAGAAGAAATAGAGAAAATCCAGATGGAAAAAGAGCGATTGAATGAACAGAGAATGTGTAAAATTTGCCTGAAAGCTACGACCTGTGTGATGTTCATGCCCTGCGGACATTGTATGTCCTGCCCTCAGTGTGCCCCGGCTCTCAA
>JAECUM010090941.1:0-15846 GCA_016617855.1 Megalonaias nervosa
GCAATCGAATTATGCATGCTTGGAATGAAAATTATTCCAAATTAAAAAAAAAAAAAAAAAAATTCAACATAATAAAATCGACTGAATAAAGAACTTAATGAGTGGTGGTCGGTGACTACCTGAAATGCTGACTGCCTCATTGACCAGTGTGACTGTTAGCCAAGTGTGCCAGTGACGACGTGTGTATGTGATACTCCATGCATGTAATATTACAACCGTGGGCTAATTTTGAAGTTTGTTATACCCAGTGTTTCGGGAACTATAAAGATGATGTGTATGATATATGTTCCTTTTGTTTTCATCATTCTACAATTTGAGCCAAGTACTACATTTTTAACTATTTGAGTGAAAACATTTTACTATATGAGTAAAATAAATCATTTCTACTATTTGAGTAAAACACATCATTCTTTTTTTCGTGTGAATTTACTGTAAATCATTAACCTTTGTCCTTTTACGGTGTACGATCAATTATTTGTATTCACATTTTATGTTGCATTTTTGGTTTGGTACGGATTGTGTTAATATTGTCCAATATTTGGATCTTATACATGCACGTATTAATCATAATTCTTTTCCTTTTCAAGTCATTCATCAGTAAACATTTTATTTCCATCACCATCAAAACGCTTCTGTTATAAATCCGAAATCCAACCCGGTTACCTTGTTGCACATGTGTCTCAGATGGTATTGACAGAATATGAGGAAATTTATGATTCCTATAAATGAGTAATAAGTTTCTTTTTTATTTTGTTAAAACCGATTGTGTCATTTTCGAAACGTTCATTGTACCAGCGTTACTGTGACACGTACGTGACAATGGCATTAAAACTACCACCAATTGGTGTTTTGAAGAATGTATACATCGTTTTCAACTTTAACTATCTCTTGTAATATTGTCGGAACGCAAGGATATCAATGTAGTCTGGATGGGATATAGTTCCTGATTTTCAAACGGAAATAATTCAAGGTGTTGAATGGACTTATGCTCGCTTCAGAATAGATTTCAGTTTTACTTAAACGAAGATAGATATATAATCTTCTAATTATAGAGATATAATTAGATACAGATGTCCCATCACCAATTTCTCTCTACACACTACTTTGCAACAGTAGGAGGAACATCACGATACAATGTCAATATAGTAACCTTGATGAATCTCTTATTCACAAAACATGGTATTTTTCTGATTTCAATTTCAGTGTCTCCGTCATTTACTCGATTTGCCAATAATTTGTTTGAGACAGTATGATTTGTAAGCTTTTATAGCAACAGCAGATCTCATTCCATCGTTTCAGTTCGCGATGCAGACTTAAAAAAAGATCTGTGGACATGTAGAGACATTTCAAGAATGTTAACTGCTCTATATTGAAACTATTTCTCTGATATATATCTCACGCCTGTGCTAATTTTGTATTTTCAGATGTGTCTTACACTCTAAATGTTTTCACTGTTTCACGTGTTTCATGAACATTCATATTTCATGTATCTCAAGGACAACCAGTCAACGACATCAGCATTAGGTTGGTTGGTTGGTTGGTTGAATATTTTACAGCGCACCAGCACTATGAGGCTATTTAGCGCCATACAAAAGGTTATATCTTTCATTATTTAAAAGTGGTAAAAGATTACGTATCGACCAGCGATACGAAACCAAACAGTTGAAGGTAAAACGATAAAATGGTCACGGTGATAAATAAAGTTTCCCGATCAACGGGGAGTGCAAATGATGTATGAAGACTAAAACAGATGAAAGGTAATTAAAATCTAGCGACGGTATATATGGCACATAAAACTGTTCAAGGTGATAGCATAAAAGCTATAACTTATGATAAATATTTACTTCCTTCAGGAAGTCTATAATACAAGAAATGCTAACTGTATCAAAGAGCACCCTAATGTCATGCACATTGTAATAATGATTATGCGTAGGTTGGAGGTCGAAACACTCCAACATAAAGTGCTTAACAGTGAATGGTTCATTGCAAGATATGCACTCTGGTGGGTCTTCTCCTTTAAGTATATAGGAGTGGGTTAAATAGGTATGGCCGATTCGAATTCTTGCAATGACTACCTCCTCCCTACGGACGGCACTGTAGAAAGCAGTCCATTCTCCTAGGGTTGGCTTGATGGCATGAAGTTTGTTATTCACGGCATCATTCCATGATGCCTGCCAATTCTGACGTAAACAGTCTTTGATACTACGTTTAAAATCAGTATACGGTGTATTAAAATCAGATGGTTCTAGTGATAGGGCCATTTTAGCAGCGCGGTCTGCTTTGTCATTACCTTTAATTCCAAGATGGCTGGGTAACCAACAGTATACTATATTGTGCGAGGTACTCAGCTCAGTATGTTTAAGGAGAACATTAGCTAATAATGGATTCGCCAGTTTTCTATTATGTAATGACTGAAGTACTGATAGTGAATCGGAGAAGATGATGCTATTCAAAATGCGATTGCTTTGAATGTATTGCAATGCAAGGTCTATTGCTCTGATTTCGGCTGGAAAAAATTGATGTACCATTTGGCAAACGAACTTTTGTTGTATGTTTTCCACTAACAAAGGCTGCAGCAGCCTTTTCCTCATCTTTTGATCCATCAGTATATATTCTGGTATAATTTTCAAATTCGGTGAGGAGTTCGTGATAAGAGTTGTGGAAGATGGAAGGGTTTGTCTCCGATTTGTTTCCATCGTGTAACGTGAAAAGTACTTTTGGTTGTTGAAGTAGCCAGGGAGGTGTTTCGGAGGCGGTCGTTTTCAGAATTCTTGAAAGTTCAATTTTGGTACTGTCAAGACATGATAATATTCTAATGCCAAAGGTAGGTGTGACGTTTGGTTTATTGTCATATAAGGTTTTATATTTGGGTTCAAAAACAGCCGAAAAGACAGGGTTCAGAGGGTTTGAGCTTAATTTGAGAGCATACTGTGCGGAAAGCATTTCTCTACGTTGTGATAAAGGGGGTTCGATCGCTTCAACGAGTAGGCTTTCACACGGGGATGTCTTAAATGCTCCCAGAGCAAGTCTTATTCCCTGATGATGAATTGGGTCTAGCATCTTCAAATAGGACTTCCTAGCTGAACTATATACAACGCAATCATAGTCTAGTTTCAAGCGAATGGATGTTATGTACAAACTGAGTATGACTTTCCTATCAGCACCCCAGTCAGTGTGCTGTATTACTTTAAGTAAATCTAGAGACTTCAAGCATTTAGCTTTCAAATTTTTCAGGTGTGGAATAAAGGTCAGTTTTCTGTCGAAGATAATACCTTAGAATTTTGCTTCCTCAACAACTGGAATAGGAGTTCCGTCCAGCGTGACTTTAGGTCCACCATGATGTCTTCGTAACTGACAGAAATGCATACATACAGTTTTTGATTTCGCGAATTTGTAACCGTTAGTATTGGCCCAATTTTGAATCTTCTGGATATTTTGCTGTAATTGTCTTTCAATTGTATGCATGTGCTTGGATCGGTAACATATTAAAAATTCGTCAACATATAGGGAGCAATCCACACCGGGAGTCAGACACTTGGTGATGCCATTAATTTTTATGTTGAAAAGCGTCACGGATAAAATACTGCCCTGGGGCACACCCATCTCTTGATCGTGCATATCAGAGAGGGTGGAGCCCACTCGTACCTTGAATTCCCTGTCTGAGAGGAAGTTTGATATGAACGAGGACAGTCGGCCTTTTAGACCCAGATCGTGCAGGTCATCTAGTATTCCGTACTTCCACGTTGTGTCATAGGCCTGGTAGGATCTGCGCTATCTTTGCCTGGTTTGGGAATTGGTATTACTGTTGCATCTTTCCAAATTTTTGATACATTATCAGTAATCCATAAATCATTGAAGATTTCCAGAAGAACAGTTGAGGATGGTTCTGGAAGGTGTTTCAAAAACTGGTGATGTATATCGTCAGGCCCAATAGATGTATCATGGACCTTATTCAAAGACTCCATCAGCTTCGACAATGAAAACGGTTGGTTATAGCTCTCTGAGTTATTCGATGTGAATTTCAACCGTGTTTTTTCTTTATGAGCTTTTTGTCTTCGGAAAGCTTCTGAATAATTAGACGACGACGAATCTTTGGAGAAAGAATCTTCAAGCACATTAGCTATTTCATGTTTGGTATTGAAATTGTTAATATTTAGGTTCAGATGTCGGAATGAATTGTATTTTCAGTTCCCATTTATTTTGCAGATCGTGTCCCAAACTTTCTTTATTGAGGAACGAGAGTTTAAAGTTGAAACATATTTTTTCCATGATTCTCGTTTACTTTCTTTAATTATGCGGCGAGCTTTGGCCCGAACAATACGGTACATAGTTAAATTGTCGGGCGTTGGACGATTATTAAGTTTTTCAGTGCTTCTCGGCGTTGTCTAATGGCTTCTTTACATTCTTTAGTGAACCAGGGTTTTTGGGTTCTTTTACAGTTCGGCGAGGACTTAGGGATTTTTCTTGTGCAATCTCAATTAAAACAGATGTAAATTGTCGAATAGGATCATTATCGTTTAGGACGGTATTCCTGTTTAGTCGAGCTGTACAAAGTGTTTCAAATTTGGCCCAGTCAGCTTTCTTTAAATTCCACTGTGGAATCGTGTCATCAATTGTAACGTTGGTGTTCTTAAGAGAGATTGGAAAGTGATCACTGCTGTGAAGGTCATCAGCGACCTTCCAATTATAATCCAAAAGTAGTGAAGGAGAACAAATTGTCAAGTCGATACAAGTGTATGTACCAGTTCGTGGATGCAAGTACGTCGGAGACTTGGTATTAAATAGACACAAGTCGTGTCTAGTAATAAAATCTTCAACCTTTTTGCCCCTGTCGCTTATGTAATTTGATCCCCATAAAATGTTATGGGCATTAAAACCACCGAGTAAAACATGTGGTGCAGGACGTTGTTGAACAAGCCTGTCTAATTCGTTTGGTAATAAGTTGGTGTTTGGCGGTATGTAAATAGAACAAAATGTAATCACTCGATGTAGAGTGACACTCACAGCAATGGCTTGCAAATTTGTGTTTAAAGGGATGACGCTATGTGGGGCTCTATTGTTCACAGCAATAGTAACCCCTCCTGAGGCCCTGTCAACGTTCTGTAAGTAGGTGTTAAACAGGGAGTAGTTTTTAAGTGTGATGTTGTCCGTATCTTTTAAAAAGGTTTCCTGAAGGCAAAGTATTGCAGGATTATATTCGTTTAAAAGCAGAAGAATTTCATTGTAATTGGTTCTAAGTCCTCGATAATTCCATTGTTTGATCGGTCCTTCATTATAAGTTTAGATTGGAGATTTTGGAGTTACGTTAGACTTTTCGAGGAGAGAATCTGTATGGTTATTTCTACGGAGGAAGTACGGGGATGACTTTCTTGTTAGGTCTGGAGCCACTTTGAGAACATGGAGCAGTATCTTCTGCATCCATGCTCTCAATGTCACCAAACCTGCTAGAGAGTTTGATGGGGTCATCTGACCCATTTTGCTGCCTATTTCCGTGAGATCTATTTTTACTCTTTGGTGACTTCGGTGGCGGGGTATTATTAAAAGTTGTTTGGGTTGATGCCGTGTTTTTTTGTGCTTGGTAATGGGTGGTGTTAGAGCGAGGTGTTGACTCGGGTGTATCTGTCTGTGTTTGAGCATCCTTCGTTGCTTTAGGATTGTTTTTAACTACAGAGGAGAAGGATAGGCCAGTAGGTGATGTTTTTGCCTGTACAAGCTTTCTGGCCTCTGGATATAGAATGTTGGATGTGTATTTAACCCTCTGTATTTCCTTCTCCTGTTTCCAGCTATCACAATCCTTGGAATTGGCGTGGTGCTCATTTCCACAGTTGACACAATGCGGAGTTGCTCTACACTCAGCTTCCTGGTGAGAATGGTCTCCGCATCGGCCACATATCTGGCTGTTTGAGCAACGATCTTCGTGATGGCCATATTTCTGACATTTATAGCATCGAAGGGGGTTGGGTATGTAAATCTCAACCTTCACTTGCAAAAAGCCAACCTTGACTATTCTGGGTCCTGCTGGCTTGTTGAAGGTGAGTACGAATGTGTTGGTGTCCTGCAGATTGTTATTACCTTTAATTCTTATTCTGCAAACTGTTGTGACACCTTCGTTTTTTATCCCTTCGATGATATCTTTGTCGCTTACTCCAGCCAAGTCCCGACATCGAATCACGCCTTTGGACGAGTTGAGTGTTGTGTGAGCGAATGAGGTCACAGCAATATCGAAAAATGTCTTCATTTTCCGGATATTTTCGGTCTGACCCCGTCGATCACATTCAACAAGTAGGCATCCCGATTTCAACTTCTTTACAATTTTGGTGTACCTATTATACCCGTAATTGTCTTTTCGATAACAAACGGAGACAGTGAGGCTAGCAGTTTTGATTCGTCTGTAGATTGTATAACCATGAAGCGTGGAAATGATTCCACACCAGATGGTTCGTCATCTGAGTCAGATAACGTTTTGGTACGTTTGAGCTGATTTTTTTTTTGAAATATCCATGTTGGTGGATTTAAAATTCAGCACCCTTGCTCCCCGCCCACCAAAGAGCCCAACAAGGGGACACTTTTCAAGTGCCAGGGATACACAGATGTTATACTCAGTAGGTAAATTCACCTCCTGATTCATCCCATAAGACATACCCAGTCGGTAAATTTACCTCCAAATTGACCCGTTGAGCCACTGCCTTCTAGGAAGTCTTCTAAGACTTGGAAAAGGGAAAGTTGAAGGGATAGAATGTAGGGGCAACGGTGGTATCAAGAGAGATACAACGAGAAGGATAAAGAAAGTGAGCGAGGAAATAAAGACCTCCTAGGGCTCGGCGTGACCAGCCGATTTGTCGAGACCGGGCCCATCCCGACCACCCGTCTAGAAGAAGTAGAGGCCAAAGTAGTGTATTGAATCGGAAAGCCTCTGCTCAACTACCAGGAGCCTTTCCTCCTCCGACACGGGTTGCAACCCACGGCAAACAGGTTGCCTCTACTTAGTCGCTTCTTACGACACGTAGCGAGGCACGGCGGGCCAATTCTCCAACCCCGGACCCGCAGGGGGAACATCAGCATTAGGTCAATGTGGATTAATTGCAATATGTTAGTTACTCTTGTATTTTCCTCTAAACCAGCCCCTATAGTTTCTTCTACTCCAAAGCTTGAGATGATGAGACAGAAATTCGTATTGATCCCGTCTTACTTTAGCCACTATTTTCTTTATCCGTTTCTTTGGTCAGCCAGTATATTTATTTTAAGTTTCTCCAATGCGGAAGACTCAGCATGTAATCACACTAGTAAACGTTTTGTATAATCAGTACCTGTCCATGTCATTTAAGCATTTAACATTTTCAGCACGAGTGTCCAATTTCAGATTCCAGTACAAAATGTGTACAGAAGCAACCATTATCCCTGGCAAAAATTGTTTATGATCTGCATTAAATGATTAGCATTATGTGATTTATTTCTACATTTCAATCCTAACCATCTAGAATTCCTCCTTAATATCAGCAACATCTCATTCAATTTCACTTCTTTACATAGATAGTTCCCGAATGACGTCATCAGCCGCCATATTTGGGGTCAGCGAGCAGATTTAACGTTGACTTTATATGGTGTTTGGAAGCTGAAAATAAATTCATTGAATTTCAAGATACTTTTATGAAACTTACACAAAAACAGAACGCAAATCAAGCTTTCTGTTAATATCTATAGTTGTGATCTACAAACTGACATTGCTTCAGCGTGCCTTGTTACAAATGGTAAATTTTGGTGATCGTATATAGGAGAAACTGCAACGTTCCCCGTCGTCCAGGAAAAATGGGCAGAATATCGTCTGCTAGTTACCTTGTCGGGAAGCATCTATAAATAACAATAATCATTAGTAATGTACAACATTCTACTACGATAAACAATACCGGAAGTTCCCATGTAGCATAAAGTATATGATATCTTTTTCTCTACCTCATATGAAACATACATTGTAATCACCCGATTAGAGTTCTGGTAGCGATCATTTTTCAATACTGAATCTGCAGAAGATAACTTAAATAAGTTTGAGATAAACATAACGATTGATGGATGAAACCATTCAATTTAGTTCAGGATGTTATCCAGAAAATTTAAAAGTTCGAAGTGACAATGAAGTGGAACAACAAAGTGTTGTGTTATTTTTTTTTTTGTGTTTTTTTTTTGTGTGCAAACAATGTGGCCAGTATCGGTTAGCTTACAAAGCAATCACGTCCTTTTGTCCATATTCTTCTTTTCATTTATTCCACTTATCAGTAACGTCTTTTTAAACAGAATTTACATTTACTAATTTGTGGACTTTCCTAAATCAAATTTACCTCTTAAGAGTTCTCTGTGGATCCACTAGGAAATTATTTCTGCTAGAAGTGTTAGACCAGCACAGGTCAAAGGTCGTATAAAAACGATATGACTTTGAAAATCAACGGAATAGACCTACGACTATCAGTTTTAACGTGAAACCAGCAATTTAAGTAAAATCAACAAGTAATTTATTCCTTTACAAATCAAGGTGAAAATTCAAAAGACATTTACAGTAATGTGAATTAAATCCCAAATAATCAAATGTAATATCACATGTCTAAACGTATAAACTGTTCCGAATGAATTCCAATTGAACTGAATAGCCTGATAAAGAACACTGATGCTATCAAGAATGTTTTTGTATGAGTTTACAATAATCCAAAAGGGGTGTGTTAGTCGAACAGTGAATGAGGTGTAATAACAAAAAAGGGAATGAGCACTTTAGAAATTTCAATGAATGTTTTGAAGAAACAATTCCTCTCGAATTACATCTCAACGCATTGGTAACTTGTGATCAAAATGGATTCCCACAGACTGACGTAAGACAGCAATTAAGTGCTTTTAGTTTATACAAATTTTCAATTGACCCATATGTCACTCATTCGAACTGTATTTCCATTTCGATTCTTAAAAGTTTGTCTGTACATTTTAACAATGTCTAACAAACGTTAGCTATGTAAATATGCTGTTTACATTATCTAAAGTACAACTTAAAAGCAAAACAAAAGTTAAGCATACACTTATGCAGCGCTGAAAATCATCTAGTTTACGTAACATACATAAATAGTATTTATTTCTGCATTTCATTCAAAATCTTGTCTAAACAGAAGGAGGCTGCAGCTTCATCGATTGCTTCGTTCTTCCAACAATCACACATTGGTTAGGACTGCAAGAAAATATGGGGACATTTATCAGTATGTTCGCATAGAATATGTAGGGTATGAAAATTATTGAACATATTCAAACGAATGATATCCAGGTCACTGAAAGTAGGTTCATTCTAAGTGTTTTACGTTTTCGGTCTTTTCTTTGATGTCAGAAAGTAAATTATTCCAGAAACGTGTTGTCTTTGGGAAGAAATAATTAGTTAATATTATTGTTGAACAGGCTGAAAGATAAAGAAATTCTTATCTCAGGTGATAGTTCAAATGGTCACAGATTTAGTTACCACAGCATTTTGTTGAATTTCCCTTAGAAGGTAGATACGCATGTACGCTGTCTTTAGTCCATGTTAATTTTAGGTATACGTCCGTCATATGACATAACATATCACATTATGATGTCTGATCGTTGATCCGTCTTTTCAAAGTTTTGTTTCTGCACAATAAGTCGAGTGTTATACCATCTACCGTGTCCTCATATTACAGGTCGACTGTATTTAGAACATAATAAACCTATCGTTCTGGGATTTAAACGACGAAAAACTAAAATCCTAGCTAAAAAGGTTACTCCTTCACTACAAAGCTATCGGGAGTCAGTAATAGGCTTACAATCTACTCTATGCAAAGATAATGCCAAAGGATTTCATTAAGTTATATATTCCCACGTAATATGTACTTTCATTGCTTGCTTAGATAGTACCAAAGTTACATGTATGTGTTGGGAGGAGGGTGGGGGGCATGTTCAGAAACGTAGAAGCTAGTACGTAATAACGTTCGGTTATATCATTTGTTATTCTCATATTCGGTCTGCTTGGATGCAAATTCACCTACATAAGTATAAATTCCTAACCATATAGATCATAAGTAATAACGTCACCGTTTTATTTGATTTCATACGAGGTATCAGTAACATACACAATCTCGGCCTTTTTAATCGCTGTATATCTCTCACAAATCTTATATTTTGTATTCAGAAAGCGTAGTAGTAAAATGAAACATGGTAACTAAAGAACCTGGGTCGGTCCCTTATCCCTAACCTAACCCTACACAAGTTTTGTTAAGGAAACGTTGAAGTAAACTATGCACAAAAGGTATATATTAGCATCGCTCTTACAAATGCCCTACCCGCTAATTACAAGTTAGATGTTCTACAAGAATATTCCTGGCCATATTGTAATAATGTTCTATAAAATAAGATCATATGAATCGGTCTCTCCCATCTTTAATTTATTTCGTCCAAAAATCAATGAAATTATATTCAATGTGAATCATGACACATTTGTAGCCATAATGACAAGAGTCGAACTGTTTTTACCGTTAGAAACACTTGCTGAGAATAAGGCTCTTAAAATATGTGAATGTCAATTCATCACGTTTGCTTTCATTATCTAATATTCCAGTTATACGTCTTCTACGGCTGAATAATATTCTACGATTTACATCACTCGCGTTATCAAATGGACTGGTTGTCTTTCAACGCCAGAGCAGTAAACTGATTTAACCCCAACATCCATTCAACCAACTTATCACTTACAAACCTCTTCAAACTCTCTCTGTCTCTCTGTCTCTCTCTCTCTCTCTCATACTTCCCCAGACACAGATACAAGTACATGCACACTGCTTTTGCTTATACCAATTTAAATACCACATCTGACAACTGTTTTCTTGGCAATGGAAATTTATATATACAACTAATGGTTTGATGGCTTGTATGGGTGATTTTTACTAAAGCTAAGGAATTCTCCATGTGCTTGTATTTAACTCCAGAACTGTGCCATTCATGATGGGATAGATTTCTCCTCCTACATTTCTTCTGCATTTGTCCAATGCTAACATAAATGGAATTGGCAAAATTATTTAGAATGACAAGTACAATTGTCAAAAGAACTAAAACATATCTAAGGAACCTGTGAACATTGTGAGAAAGGTGTCACTACTAAACATTGGACGGCTTTGTACATAATACTGCCAAGTTTAGATGAACAGTTAAAGATCTCTCAAATCATCTCTCATTTTCTGTCACCCTCCCTCCATCCTTTCCCCATCTCTCTCTCCATAACGCGTGCACATGGAAACTTCAGTCCGATGGGAGTCAGTAGATGATATGTTCATTTCGCATTTCGCTCTGCAAAATGTTGTAATACTGTAAACGAAAACAGTTATCAATATTGACATCAAGATAATTCTTTAAAGTACTACTTATGTCATATATCAATTTCACTGGTCTAACAACATATAACAAGAGAACTTGTGTCCATGAGTTAAACTAAACGTTAAGATAAATTTTGCAAACATGTTACTTGGAATCGAGATCAGGACATTAATTTTCCTCTTGTAAATTCCTGGTCCACTTAATCTTTGTCATGTTTTTATTTCAGAGACCTGACCTTGTTTACAACTTAGAATATGTTGGAAATGAGGTTGAAGATTTCTTTATTTAAGGTAATCATTGAAACAACAAGGTGCTTCTTGACTTAAGGACTAAATCACCATTTGGGAATTATTGCGATTTATTCAGTGACATTCAGGATCATATCATATTTATATATCATGACCAGTTTCGAATTAGCACTTTCAATGCTGCTGACAAATCACTTTCATTCAGACTATTCTATACGTTTCGATTTGTGATCATTTGGAATTTAATTGATAACTAATTCCAAAGGGACAGCTGTAAAAGGCCACGTATGCAATATAGCTCGTTGTCTCGATTGCGTAACAGACTGAGACAATTTATTGAAGTACCCGTCGGATACGAAGTCATAAGATATTTCATATCAGAATTGTATCTTACATAATTAGAGACTCGTGTTTTCAATATTTAGAAAATACGTACTGTATTCTTAACTACTCTATCACTCAGAGTGTTTTCCTGAGGAGACTTCCATCTCTAGCATAACGCAGTGTCGTTTTCCGAGCAGTTACTGAAAATATGAACATCTTCAAGACCTGTGTTCTCTGACAAATATTTATCTAATGTACGAAAGGCATCGTTGATTGGAAACGTTATGTGTTCAATATCAAAGCTATGAATATTCCAAATATTACTGCTAGATAAACTGATGCACTCATCGTAACAAAAGATTAAATAGAGTGATACAAACACTTTCTGTAAATTCTTCAACTTATTTTAGAAATTATTTATAGACATTAACCAGCGTCTTCGTGCGTCTGTTTTGGCCATCCTTCACCTCTATGTTCTTTACGAGATAATGTCACTTCGGCAGAGGTAGCGAAACTGTAACTTTATCGATGACGCTTGTATTTGCATTTCTTATGTTATATTAGTTTTATTCACAGGTTCTTCCAGTTTAAAGTCGATATAGTCTTTTTTGACATCGTTTCATGCTCTCGTGTCTTCTACGATTTAAGATGTTCTAATGGAGGGACATGATAAATTTAGCACTATGAGCAATCCTTGTTATTGCATACCCTTTTTCTATCATGCTTCCAACGCCTTCCTTTACTAAAATGGCATGGCCTTTAATTAACATTCAGACACATCAACTGTGTTAAATGTATTTGTTTTCAATCGCATTTATGACAAATATTGAATCCTGTCACATTTTTCTATGCATTGAATGTTTCCTACAAACAACGAATTAGAAGCCCCAAATTAGGAAATTAGTTATTCTTTCAAAACAAGTGGTCCCTATTGCCAGGTTAAGACATTGAAGTGTCAAAAATGTTGCTATTTGGACTGAAATCAAAAGTTACTACCATCAAACTAACAACATCGTAGGATTTTAAGGTCACTATTGAACCTTACTAATGTACGGATATACGTCTTCCAGTACAAAATATTTTTCGCCTTTACAACTGAGTCTTAGGGAATCAGTAAGAGCCATAAACGATACTCTATGGGAACATAATTTTGAACTATTTCACTAGGATACATGTTGTTACGCAAATTTTGCTTTCTACCATTAGTTAGATCGTACCACGCTCACTTGTGTACATGTGTTGTGGCTGGTGGTACATTTGTAAACTGAATTGCTATAACGTGTTAATGCTTGGTGATACTATTTTCCTTCTTACTTTTGGACTTGTGGTTAAGGATGAAATTTCTCCTTGAGAAGTAATAATTCCAAATCATAAAGATCATACAAATAATTTTCATGTCATTAATATTCCTAAGCTTGTCATTTTGGAAAAGCTTTATATCTGAATTCTGTTCTTTATTTTAATTCAGACATAGGTAGATAGAGAGATAATTGCGTTATGCGATCCAGGGAGATTGTTTGTTTGATTTCTTTAATTTTGTTCTCGCTAGTGAAAATTAGCATGATCGTGAGGAATATTGTCGATGAAGACGTTTCGTGGATGTGTGTCTGTTTTCTTGTCCTAAACTTTTTGCGTTTATTTCGCCCTGAAAAACCTGTTTAACACTGGAATTAGTATCCTTATACGTGCTATACAGTTCAGTTATGTTTTGAAGTTGCACCAGCTGTGATCAAAGAAGCAATATTGAAATGGTAGGGATAGATATATAGATAGATAGATAGGTACATAGATAAATAGATGTTTCGTGCAGATTAATTGCTGCTCCTAAAATGATCATTACGGTGCAAATTACACAGACACATTTCTTTTAATACAAGAGTTATATAATAGCAACAGGAAGGATAGTAGTAAAGGAGAACCAGGTTCCTACTCCACCCCTCTTCTACCCCACCCCTCTACTACCCCAACCCTGGTTCTCCTTTACTATTACTTCCCCTCCACTACTACTCCCACCCCTCTACTACCCCCCCTCTGCTCTGTTAAAACTTCAATTACATTACCTAATAAGGAAGCCAGGTACACAGGTAACTCATTATCTTTAATAACAAGCATGACTATTGCATGAGTCACAGAGATCGCGTGATTATGTGGAATTTGTCAGAACGTAATGCGCATGCGTAGAATGTTCTCGAACTAGATTGAATGCAGTGTATAAAAGGCAAGACGCGCTTTATAAATCAGTCTGCAGGAGTTTGACTAGGTAACAGATCACAAGCGGAAATTATTACACCTGTGATATTTTTAACGTTTGGAATAGTGGAGCTTAATCATTATGGCGGATATTCACAAAGCGAGAAAGGTAAGTGATATTATTATTAAGTTTAGATAAAATTTTACGTTATATCATACTTCTTTTGATAATCTTTTTCATACTTGCTAACCCTCATTGGTAAAATATCTGTTAACATATTATCAGTAATGCGATATTCACGTATTAAGTCGTCCATATCATATTTTACACCTCGTAGATAAGACCGTATCTGATTAAGTAGTTTTTGGTAAGTTATAACAGCTGTTCGACAACCATGCTGTTTTATTAAAAGTCTAGGTTCAACTTTTTTACACACTGTTGAAAGAGAGACACCAATACCAGATATGATTAACAAAAACAGATTTAATGATACCCCACTTGAAATTATACCAGAACTGGTTATTAACAACGGCAGATATGATATTACTCGAAGTATTGTGCTGTAGTATTTGTAACATTTTTTCACGCACCATAGTTTTTTATGATAATATTTGTAGTATTGTATTAGTGCGTCCACATCCTGTTTTGGAATATCTTTTGAAATATGATTGAAATCAACTATATTTCTTTTCATTATAATATTTGTTTAAATAATCTCAGGTTTCAATTAAAAGAATAGGTACATCCACCTCACCTACAAATTCCAAACACCACCAATAATATACTGAAATTGATTCTTTGTTATCTATTGCTAGCGTAAAAGTTTCTTCGACATTTTTGTTTAACACCACAGCCAGAGTTCCAGAGAAATTATCATTCGAGCTATAAAACTGTGAAGATATGCTAAATTTTATTAAATTACTAAATACGGACAATCTATACATACCTGTGACTGATGCGGTATATTTGAGAGTGTTGTTTTGCTTTGTCCATGTATCAGATCCAGCATCAACAGTATACACAATATTTTTTATCTGTTTGTGAGGAATTTTAATCATACTCGCTTTCTCAATAATACTAGGAATTCCACTGATAATATCGTTGAGTTTTGTATTAATATTAGCGAGTGTAATGTCAACATTTAATGGGTTTCCAAAAAATTCATGTTTAAGTGTGTTTATGTTTCTGCGAAAACTTAAAAACCTATTCACGTGACTAAGAAATTCATTTTTGAGTGCTGTTATTTCATTACTGATTGGAACTTCCTTATCATCGACGTATTTTTTATCAACTGCATCAAAATCCGTTTCTGGTCTTCTGAGATTAGTAATGCCATTATTATTCATATTAAGAAATGCACGCATTATGCCACCGTTGGCCAATACGTACTTAGATTCTTGATCATCGACATATTTTGTTGTTGCGGCGTCCGTATCTGCGGCTGGGTTTCCAAGGTCTATAATTTTTTTTTGGTTCATAATAATGCTACCCGTAAATGAATCACCAGCTTTTTTGACATAATCGTTAATCGAGTTACCGGAATCTTGTATCTTACTTTGATTTGTAAAAGTAACAATATTATTAACAACCGCGGTGGGAATTTGTAGAAGTACATTTGACAGTTGTACATTACTCGTCTTTAATCGTCCTTGTTTATCCTGGAAAATGACAACTTCATTTTGATCCACACTTGTGAGATTTAATAAATTATCGATTTCATTTCTTAGCTGATCA
>JAECUM010090942.1:0-66067 GCA_016617855.1 Megalonaias nervosa
ATAACTGCCTTTCCTTCCACAGCATTAACATGATCTGGATTCGCCTTGTGTCAGGTAAATGCAGAAAACTGCAGAGTAGCACATCATTAGTGAAAGTGTTTTTCTTTGTGCACACTGCATGCCAGAAATAAACATAATTTATATCTGACATCATTCTTGTTCTTTCTTAGCCAAGGCAAATTCTCTACCCAATCTTGCTGCCATTGTTTGTATCTTCTTTTACCTCTGACCATCTATTACCATACCAGCTAAACTTAGAAGTTGAATTTAAGACTTCTCTTGCAGCTCAGGCAAGCTAGTTGCTTAATGTTTTGAAGAAAACAAATGTTGCAATAAAGGGCTGCTTATGACAACTATATATATATATATACATATATATATATATATATATATATATATATATATATATATATATATATATATATATATATATATATATTGGATTATTTTGTTGTGATACATAAAAACTGATAACATATTAGATAGTCATTGCTACTCAAATATCATATTCACTACTGGAATTCATTTGGAACACTAAAATTTTGGACTTTTGATATAACTTTTAGGACCATTTGTGACTTAATTCATAAAACGTTAAGTTCCTTTTCAAGTTGAGCTTGTATTCTAGGGAAATACATTATTTTTTTAATTTTTCTAAACTTGATGGTTTTCACTTTTTTCAGTTGCTTAGTTGATGACCATAGAGTCGTAACAATGTCATTTGCATGAGAAGGCTCTTTATGATGTCTTGCTGGTTCTAAATAATATCATGTTGGTCGTAAATGAGCTTATATGATGGCCTGTTGTCCACTGTTAAGTATCTGCAGACATTAGTCCAATGTCCATCTGTCTGTTTACAGGGACTTGTTATGATTACACCTAACCAACTATTTTGATTATTGTTATGAGACATGTAACTTTACACACATATTCTTATCATTACACCTAACCAGCTATTTGGATTATTGTTACCAGACATGTAACTTTACACACACATTCTTATCATTACACCTAACCAGCTATTTGGACTATTGTTATGAGACATGCAACTTTACACACATATTCTTATCATTACACCTAACGAGCTATTTGGATTATTGTTACCAGACATGTAACTTTACACACATATTCTTATCGTTACATCTAACCAGCTATATGGATTATTGTCATGAGACATGTAACGTTACACACATATTCTTATCATTACACCTAACCAGCTATTTGGATTATTGCTATGAGACATGTAACTTTACACACACATTCATCACAAGGTCTACCTGGTCCTAAATAAAAATGATGATACACTGACAGCCATCTTGGAAATCATATTGCTGCTCCTGCTGAATGACTGACATATCAACATGGATGGTCATATCAACATGGATGGTCACATCAACCTAGATGGTCACATCAACATGGATGTCATATCAACATGGATGGTCATATCAACATAGATGGTCATATCAACATGGATGGTCATATCAACATGGATGTCATATCAACATGGATGGTCATATCAACATAGATGGTCATATCAACATGGATGGTCATATCAACATAGATGGTCATATCAACATGGATGGTCACATCAACATGGATGGTCATATCAACATGGATGGTCACATCAACATGGATGGTCATATCAACATGGTGGTGGGGTTAGTAAAATATATTTTGTTATGTTTAGTTGGTCCTGAATGAAACTGCTGTCAATCTGACATCCAATATGTCTGCCATAGGAGCCATACTAAAAATTGTATTATTTATACTTCTTCTGAATGGAATATTATATTCACATTAGGTTTCCACCAAAAGACTTCTAATGATGCCTGGTAGGTTCTAAATGAATGGATTATTATATTCACATCAGGTTTCCACCAAAAGACTTCCAATGATGCCTAATAGGTTCTAAATGTAAATTGTGTGAATCAGACATGTCTGGTGTATGATATGGCCATCATGGCAGTCATCATAAAAAGTTTAAAACATCTTTGTGTTACTTCTCTTTAATGGATGGCCATATCAGTATGGGGTTTTCACTTTGATTTTGTCTGGTTGGTGCCCAAATGAAGTTGTGCTATTTTGATACTAATATGGCTGCCATGGAAGCCATCTTAACATTCTTGTTATTGCTATGCTTCCTAAATGGAAAGTAATGTCTGCATGGCGTTTTCACCAGAAGACATCTTATGATGGTGGCTATTTAGGAAATAATGATGTTTTCCCCAAAATGCTTCTTTTGATGCTTAGTTTGGCCCAAATTAAACATGTTTTCACAGCCAGTATTTATTGCTCAAAATGTCAGACATGGTTTCATTGCAAGTGTAACCAGTCATAATCTTTCATTTATACCATTAATTACATATTTAATTTATTCCATATGGTTGAGCCCTACAATTGCATACAATTTCTTTCATTTGTACCATATGGTTGATTATTATAACTACATAGTTACTTTCATTTATACCATATGGTTGACTATTATCACTACATATTGTACAGGCCATTTCATTTATACTATATAGTTGACTATTATAATTGCATACAAAAATAAAAAGTCTATATTAGACTAAAGTTTAAAATTTTATATTAAACTGAAAATAATTTTATTTTAGACTAAAATTAAAAATTCTATAGTAGGCTAAAATTAAAAATTCTAAATTAAACTAAAATTCAAAGTCAAATATTAGAATAAAACTGAGATTCTCAGGTAGACTAATTGTAAAAAGTCTAAATTAGAATAAAATTGAAAATTCTCTCTTTGACTAAATTAAAAATTATATATTAGACTAAATTACAAATTCAATATTAACCTAAATTAAATTTTTTTTAGACTAATATTAAAAATTCCGTATTAGACTAATAGTAAAACTGTTCTGTTAGACTAAATTACACAATATTTATTAGTATTTACTTAAAAATATTTTATAAGACTAAAACAAAATTCTCTATTGGCCTAAAATTGAAAATTCTATATTAGACTAATATTATTTTTTTTTTTTTATACTTGACTAAAATTAAATATTATATATTAGACTAATTAAAACAATTCTGAATTGGACTAAATTTAAAATTATATATTTATTAGACTAAAATTTATAAATCTGCCTTTGAGTAAAATTAAAAATTCTATATGTGACTAAAGTACAATTTCTATATTAGGCTAAAATTATAAACTGTGTATTAGACTAAAGTATAAATTCTATAATAGACTAAAGTACAAATTGTATATTTAATAGACTAAAATTTAAAAATCTATAGTAGACTAAAATTAAAAATTATCTATTTGACTAAATTAAAAATCAAATATTAGACTAAATTAAAAACTCGATATTAGACTAAAATAATAAATTCTATATTAGACCAATAAGATAATACTTCTGAGTATTACAAATTAAAAATTCTCTATTAGACCAATAAGATATTACTTCTGAGTATTACACATTAAATATTCTATATTAGACCAATAAGATATTACTTTTGAGTATTACAAATTAAAAAATTTATATTAGACCAATAAGATAATACTTCTGAGTATTAACACTTAAAAATTCTATATTAGACCAATAAGATATTACTTCTGTGTATTACAAATTAAAAATTCTTTATTAGACCAATAAGATACTACTTCTGTGTATTACAAATTGAATATTCTATATTAGACCAATAAGATATTACTTTTGAGTATTACAAATTAAAAAATTTATATTAGACCAATAAGATAATACTTCTGAGTATTAACACTTAAAAATTCTATATTAGACCAATAAGATATTACTTCTGTGTATTACAAATTAAAAATTCTTTATTAGACCAATAAGATATTACTTCTGTGTATTACAAATTAAATATTCTATATTAGACCAATAAGATATTACTTCTGTGTATTACAAATTAAAGTCTTTTTTCTGAAATAAATACATCTCTGTAAACTAGGTCAAGCTAAAAAATCTTATTTCATAAATAAACATATTAATAAAATCATATTCAAACTAGTAAAATCTTATTTTATATCTAAACATATTACTAAAACCCAATTCAAACTAGTAAAATCTTATGTCAGAAATAGACATAATTGCTAAAACTGCATTCAAGAAGTTTGAGGCACAAAACATTTGCAAAATCTTTGGAATCACAAACCTTCTGAAATTACTATTTTATGAAAAACTTCCTATTCTATTCCAGCAGAAATGAAAACCTGGAATACAGCTGAGTGTCAAATAGAAACAAATAATATTACGGCAAGCCAGCCATTGTACCTCTTCAGTGGCATGCAAGGTGTTGCTGGATTGTTGAAAACAAACGTGTGAACAATACATAACAATTGTTAGCCATACCTTTTATAAATCTAATGAAAACAGCACAAAGTATTTCAAGTTTTAGTTGCTGACCAATTTTCATATCGTAAGAGAGAGACTTCTTATTTATGTGTTTTGCTGACCCAAAATATGCTGAAACACAGAATGGAAAATGATATGATTATTTGGTAGGATACTGATGGCTTTACAATGAGGTGTCACATGACGGTATCCATGTTATAATACATATAGCAGTATACTGATGGCTTTAAAGTGACGTGTCACATGACCATGTCCATGTTATAATACAGGCAGTAGGATACTGATGACTTTACAGTGCGGTGTCACATGACCATATCCATGCTATAATCTGGACAGTAGGATACTGATGGCTTTACTGTCACATGACCATATCCATATTATAATACAGACAGTAGGATACTCTAGGGCTTTAGAGTGAGGTGTCACATAAATATATCCATGTTATAATACATACAGTGGGATACTGAAGGCTTTATACTGAGGTGTCACGTCACCATATCCATGTTACTGATGGCTTTAAAGTGACGTGTCACATAACCATCTCCATGTTATAATACAGACAGTAGGATACTGACGGCTTTACACTGAGGTGTTACGTCACCATATCCATGTTATAATACAGACAGTAGGATACTGATGGCTTTACAGTGAGGTGTCACATAAATATATCCATATTATAATACAGACATTGGGATACTGAAGGGCTTTACAGTGAGGTGTCACATGACCATATCCATGTCATAATACAGACAGTAGGATATTGTTGGCTTTACACTGAGGTGTCATGTCACCATATCCATGTTATAATATGGACAGTAGGATACTGATGGCTTTACAATGAGGTGTCACATCACCATATCCACGTTATAATATGGACAGTATGATACTGAAAGGCTTTACAGTGAAGTGTCACATGACCATATCCATGTCATAATACAGACAGTGGGATACCGATGGCTTTCCAATAATGTGTCATATACCCATGTCCATGTTATAACGCAGACAGTAGGATTCCGATGGCTTTGCAATGAGGTGTCACATGACCATGTCCATGTTATAATACAGATGGTAGGATACCGATGGCTTTATAATGAGGTGCCACATGACCATATCCATGTTATAATACAAACAGTAGGATACTGAAGGGCTTTACAGTTAGGTGTCACATGACCATATCCATGTTATAATACAGATAGTAGGATTCTGCTGGCTTTACAATGATGTGTCACATAACCATGTCCATGTTATAATGGAGACAGTAGGATACTGATGACTTTGCAATGAGGTGTCACATGACCATGTCCATGTTATAACACAGATGGACGGATACCGATGGCTTTACAATGAGGTGCCACATGACCATATCCATGTTATAATACAGACATTAGGATACTGATGGCTTTACAATGAGGTGTCACATCACAGATTGTTTACTACATCATATATGAAGGCTTTGTCATTTGATAGGTGGTACATTTACCATTTCACAAGATGATAAAGAAATCAGGATGGTAGCTAAAATTACACTTCCTGGTTTGTAAATTGGTTGTCATAGCCTTCGATAATTAAGGAATCATAGGTAAAGTTTATATTGTATAATATCGTTAATCTAGGGTGGGGTATACGGTATATAATGTCTAAGAGGTATGTAAATAAGTTTGTTTTGAGGTATTTGTTTTTCATAATATGATATATATATATATATATATATATATATGTGTGTGTGTTATTTTTGACCCTAAGTTGCATGTGTGTGTGTGTGTGTGTGTGTGTGTGTGTTTTGGCCCTTAGTTGTATGTGTCCTGTTGTTATAAATAGTTCTGACTTAAACTGATGAGACAAACAGGTAGGACATTGTAGTAGGTATTGTAGTAGGTATTGTAGTAGGTATTGTAATAGGTATTATAGTAGGTATTGTAGTAGGTTTTGTAGTAGGTATTGTAATAGGTATTGTAGTGGGTATTGCAATAGGTATTGTAGTGGGTATTGTAGTAGGTATCGTATTGGGCATTGTAGTAGGCATTGTAGTAGGTACTGTAATATATACTGTAGTAGGTATTGTAGTAGGTATTGTAGTAGATACTGTAGTAGGTATTGTAGTTGGCAATGTAGTAGGTATTGTAGTAGGTATTGTAGTAGGCATTGTAGTAGGTATTGTAGTAGGTATTGTAGTAGATACTGTAGTAGGTATTGTAGTAGGTATTGGTCCTTGTTTTCTTTGAATTGTCACAAACAATTAGGACATTGTTACAGTAGTAATTCTTGGTCCTTGTTTACTTTGAATTGTCACTAGCAACTTTAATTATTTTTTGTAATCTATGTTGGTGTATTGGTCCTTGTTTTCTTTGAATTTGTAACTAGCAACTTTAGTCATTTTTGTAAATTATGTAGGGGTTAAAGGTCAGAGCAAATTAGATATCAATTTGGCCATTCCCATTCATTTTGTTCAGCTATACCATACAGGATATTTTCATTAGGATGAAAAATTAGGTCTGTAGGGATAACAGTTTCTCTGTCTCCCTGTCTGTCTATCCAAAATGCATAACAATAATATTTTATACATGTAGCAGTCTGTATATAATGTACACACGTGTCTTATGTGAGTATTGCCAATATTTTACAGGTTCATAACCGTTTTGTGATAATTTTCCTGTTTCAGATTGTAACCAATATGGCTGCATGAACTCATGACAGTGTCAGATTGTAACTAGCATGGCCCTGATGACAGTGCCAGCCAGTGACCAGCACAGCTCCCTGACAGCTTCTGACCAATATGGTTCAATCACAGTGTCAATGTGTGATCAGTATGGCATCATGACAGTGCTATCTTGTAAGCATTAAGGCCCAACGACAGTATCAGCTCATGACCAGTCTGGCTTCATTCCCTCTCTTTTCTGTTACTTAAAGACCAATGAGTTGTAACACTATATTTAGTCATTGCAATAGTTTGTTGTGTGTAATTTGAATCTTTGCATGAAAGTTATTTTGTCCGATAATGTGATTATTAATATGAAGACAGCAAAGAGGCCATTTTGTAGAAATTCTTTTTTGAGGCTTACTTGTGTTATGCTTAAGAAGCACTACTCTATTAATTTTCATAAATTTTATTTTGCATTTGTTGTTTATTTCCTCTTTAGTTCAAAATGTCAACAGATTTTGAAATTAAACTTTTTTCAATCTAAACTGGTTGAAAATCACATTTAAAGACCAAAGATTGACATGTATGAGTTTCCTGATCTAAAAATAGCCTTATCTCTGCGTAATATGACATGAAAAATAAAAAAAAAAATGTAATATAAGGCGCAACTGGCAAGGATAACTTGTTAGACCATGTTGATGCTTTTGCAATAATTTATGTGACGATCTACTGTCATTGCCCATAGATAAAAATCTTATATTGCATTGTTATATATTCTCCTAGAAATAGAGCTGTTATGGAGCAATAAATAACGGTGAGCCACAGGGTCTCATTATAAATGAGATTAAGGGTATTGGTCAGTGGATAGAACAAGGGTGGTTGCATAATAATTGTTACAGATTCAAGTTGAATGTCATTTATTATTGCAAAGCCATATGTCTTTGTGTGTAGATAGCAACCAATTAATAATATTGGTCAGTGGGTGGAACAAGGGTGGTTGCATAATCATTGTTTCAGATTCTGATCCACTAGCAATTTATCCATTGATTTAGATTCCAGGTTTTGTTAAAGATGGGCCGCTTTGTGGCAAGTCAGTTGTTTTGTGATGGAATTGTGGTGTTGATCTCAAAGTATTACTGAGTACACATTCATATTTTGTATACCCACCTCCCTCATTTCTCTTCTGTTAAATAATAATAATAATAATAATAATAATAATAAGAATAATCTTGTAATAATAATACTGCAATACTAATAACAAAGACTGTCTCGCTAGGCACTAGGCATTAAGAGGTTAGTGTTAGGACTGGTCCGCCTGGTGTCAGGATAATGAGACTGGGTGGGACATCATGCTACACGTCTGCGGCATGATGCCCCAGTGCTCGACATCACTATAAACAGCAACACTGCAGACATCATAGCAATATGACAGAAACCTTGCTAAAGTTATGTTAAAAATCAAAATCACACACACACACACACACACACACACACACAGTAGAACCTGTCTTGAAAGACCACCCCTTCTGTCAAAAAATTATTGTCTCGAGACAGTTGGTCTCTCATAACAGGTCATAACACTATATAATCAACAAAACTGTGCATTAGAAATAAGGTCTCTCAAGACAGGCGGTCTCATAACAGTGGTTATTCAAGACAGGTTTTACTGTAATAATGAAACAAAGCACTGTCTATATATTTGATGGTAAAGATGGATTCAAACAGAAGTGAGATGACAGCTATCGGTAAATATGAGCAATTTTGACCACTCTGCCACCCAGGGCTTATATTTGTATTTGTTTTGGGTTTAACGCCATTTCTTGCAGCAAATGTTGGGCTCTATATTGCAGCTAGTATAACTGGTGTAGGAAAATTCTGGGAAAATCACTGACCCATTGGAAGCTACTGGCAATCCTTCTCACATACATTGGCTGAGAGCTGATCCACACTTGTCAAGTTTTATTATTGCAAAACCATGTCTTTGTGTGTAGAAAGTAATCAATTAATAACATGATACCTCTAAATTATAATGGACAGATACAATCTGAGCAATGTGTTTGATTCAGCTCTGATGTTGGATTAAGCTCTGGGAATCTGTCTTCCCCTTCACTTTGAAGAAAACTAAAGATATGGATATTTTAAAGATGCCTTTTGGTTTTTCATTTTTTCTTCATGTTAACATTTGTATATTCTTCTTGGAAGACATACACATTTTGAAGAAGTCGATTTCTTAAATATGTTACATGTAAATTAAAAGAAATGTTTTTATTGGATAACTTGAAAATCAATTTCTGAAGATTTTCATCATCACTTTTTATATGTGACAGCACTAATTCTACTGCAATTTCATCAATACTCAGTTTTTCCATTTTAATTTTGGTTGCAGATGCCACAGACAGAATATTTACATGAAGATTAGGAAAGAAGTAGTAGAAATGAAAGGGGAGGTAAGTATGTTCTGACCCAAAATATAGTTCCATCAGTGAAAGAATTTAAGTGAATTACCAAAATTACTTTTATTGGAAAATTCAGTGATTCATTGCCTGACATAAAATAATGCAATACATGTTTATTCCCATCCTTTAGTGTTGAGTTTAGGAATATTGTGATACACTGGTATGTATCCCAATTCTTAACTGTCCATTTGGAAATTCTGTGATATACTCCATCTATGCATCCCCATCCTTTGTGTCAAGTTTGGTAATATTGTGGTATACTCTATCTATTAGCCTGTCTATTATCCTACAGTAAACCTTAAATTGCTAAGTGCAGTTTTAAAGCATGTATTCTTGGTTACATAAAGGATTCTCTGGAAAAGGACAAAAATGAAAATTACCATGACATTATTATAAATCACTTGACAAATATTTATACTACAAAACTTGCTATAGCTGAACATTGGTTGGAACCAAATGTTAGATCCATTTTATAGAGATTGCCAGTACAAGGTCACTTTCAGTTAGTATTTTTTTTTCTTCAGGAATTGGTAGGGGGACAAACATATTTGGACACACACACACACACACACACACACACACACATACATATATATATATATATATATATATATATATATATATATATATATATATATATGACATTCCTTGCCCAGAGTTATTGGGTTGTGGTGGTGGAGAGGTTTGATTGGTGATTGGATTGGGGTGCAGATCTTTAAAGCCTGTAACAATGTCATTACATATTTGGATAATAGGGGAGTGATAATTGCCTGCTGAAATGATTTTGCAATATAGATGATTGTATGGTAGAATGTATTGATATATAGATATGCTGCTAGGGGTGAAATGATCCACTTCTGCTACATATGCATATGAATCACAATACACAAGCTATGATATGATACATTATTGATACACATGCATCTATCAACATGATGGCTTTTCTTAATCTTGAAGAGGTCTCTTAATGGAAGGATGGTGTTGTTTCATAGGTGTTAAAATATTGGTTGTATTTCTAGCATGCAGATTACAGACAGACATACACCTATCACCTTTTGTGTAGCCCTAATATTGAATACATCTAGACAAGAATAGGGATACATCATATAACAGTGGTTATTATTAGTGTCCAGTAATGTGATAGGATTTTTATGGAAGAAATATGGTAACAGAGCTCCAGGTCATATCATAGGAAAAACATTGTAATAGGTCCCTTGATATTATCATGGGTTATATACTGTATTAGGCCCCCATGTATTATAGAGGGAGAAATACTGTAATAGGTCTGCCTCTTTTTCATCAAAACATTGCTTTGCATGAGAAATACTGTATTATGCCCCTTGAACTTATGGGATATATACTATATTGGGCCTGCTTGTATTATAGAGGGTGACATACTGTATTAGTCCCCTTGATCTCATGGGATACATATTGTATTGACCCTGCTTGCATTATAGAGGGTGGCATCCTGTATTAGTCCCCTTGATTTCATGGGATATATACTATATTGGGCCTCCTTGTATTATAGAGGGTGACATACTGTACTAGTCCCCTTGATCTCATGGGATATATACTGCATTGACCCTGCTTGCATTATAGAGGGTGGCATACTGTACTAGTCCCCTTGATCTCATTTGATATATACTGTATTGAGCCTGCTTGTATTATAGAGGGTGATATACTGTATTAGTCCCCTTGATCTCATGGGATATATACTGTATTGACCCTGCTTGCATTATAGAGGGTGGCATACTTTACTAGTCCCCTTGATCTCATTTGATATATACTGTATTGAGCCTGCTTGTATTATAGAGGGTGACATACTGTATTAGTCCCCTTGATCTCATGGGATATATACTGTATTGACACTGCTTGCATTATAGAGGGTGAAATGCTGTAATAGTCCCCTTGATCTCATGGGATATATAATGTATTGACACTGCTCGCATTATAGAGGGTGGTATACTGTATTAGTCCCCTTGATCACATGGGCTATATACTATATTGGGCCTCCTTATATTATAGAGGGTGACATACTGTACTGGTCCCCTTGATCCCATGGGATATATACTGTATTGACCCTGCTTGCATAACAGAGGGTGACATACTGTATTAGTCCCCTTGATCTCAGTGGATATATACTGTACCAACACTGCTTGCATTATAGAGGGTGAAATGATGTATTAGTTCCCTTGATATCATTATATATATATATATATATATATACTGTATTGACACTGCTTGCATTATAGAGGGTAAAATGCTGTATTTGTCCCCTTGATCTCATGGGATATGTACTGTATTGACCCTGCATGTATTTTCAAGGGAGACTGTTATGAGCTGTGTATCAGACATTATGTATACCTATAGTGTATGATTGTCCTTGGTCAGTAATTAGTGTACAGGTCTGCCTCACTCCTCCATCTTTTTTGTTGTAAACAACATATTAGTTAATATGTGTATATGATTTAGTTTCTACATTAAGATAATTATTACTTGGAGGTTAACATGTTTACTACATTTGTGTTCTGAATTCCACCTTGATTATGACCTTAGAATTTTCTAAAACATACTTTGTTTGAAATTGGATATTTCCATTATGTTGTCCCTTATCCTCTTTCTGAAACTGTGTCTTAGCTTCTTATATTAATGTTGTTTAAGTCATAACAGGTCTTTACATATTTGAATATCAGTCTTAGTGGAATCAAGTTGTGTTCAGTTGAGAAGATATAATTTATTTATTTAAATTATTCACAAGAATTAAAAAGTGCCTGCTGATCATTTTACACACTAAAGTACATGTACTACCTTAAAATTGCTGTAAATTCATTAAAAGATATTTTGGATTATAGTATTGTGATATATTAAGTCTGTTAGAATATCAAGTATAATTTGGATCACTAATGCAATTCATTTGGAATACTCAATATGTTTGAACTATTAGTACTGTTTTGGGATTAGTCACAATACTTCAAGTTTTACATTTTATTCTAGGGAAATAAATTATTAGTTGAATTTTACAAAACTTTTGTTACTTAGTTTGAGACCATAGAGACATAACCAGAAAATTGTTTTGAATGTGATTTTTCAATGGCCTGGTTAGTATTAACTAAATAAAGAGGTTAATATCTTCCACTCTGATTTATATTGGCATGCTTACATGTTACTTTCTGTCACTTTGTCTAACTTCTTGTGATGTTTTGCTTACATCTTACTTTCAGTCACTATGTCTGCCTCCCTGTGATGTCCTGCTTACATGTTACTTTCTGTTACTATGTCTGCCTTCCTGTGATGTCTTGCTTACATGTTAATTTTTGTCACTATGTCTGCCTTCCTGTGATGTCTTCCTTAAATGTTACCTTGTGTCACTATGTCTGCCTTCCTGTGATGTCTTGCTTACATGTTACTTTCTGTTACTATGTCTGCCTTCCTGTGATGTCTTCTAGAGTCTTTACATTTCCTTCTTTTGTTTTGGCGTTCTTTCTCTCTCCTTTTGTTTTCATCCCATTTTCTAGTGCATCTCTCTCTCTCTCTCTCTCTCTCTCTCTCTCTCTGCGATGCAAACTAATTTGCCAGGATTGCTGTAAAATGTGATAAAACCCTATACATGGATACATTTCTTTTCTTCCAGTTGTTATTAGTATTGTCTTTATTGTTGTATTAAAACTATCATTATTATTATTATTATTATCAAGTGCATAACTAGTTCCAAGAGACTGAGACAGAGATGGAGGGTGAGGAACGTTGAATCCTCCAAATATAATGGGACAAGACTGTATAACATTATAGTATACTTGAGGACATGTTTCATTTGACTTTTACACTGAATCTGTTAACACAATGGTGGAAAATGCAAACACAAAGCAACAGTCCCAAATGAAAGTAATTGGTCTTTTATTTATATCAAAAATAAATTAACATATATAAAAAGATGTCTAAATTATATTTGCAAAACTCATTCAGGTGATAGATAAACATGTATTGCTAATAAAAGTGTATGCAGTTATGATAGATGGTCAGACAAGGATGATGACTGTGCCATTCAATACATCGGGATGAGATAATCTGGTGATGATACTGTCTCCAGGATTTCCATCTGATGTGTTTTATCTGCACAATTTGACATTTTCTTCTGAGTTCTCTGTACTAGGTGAGAGATATGTGAGAGTCCCCTTCCCCCACTTAATTACAATATACACAAACACTTGCAGACATTCATACAGAGACGTGTACTCTATCATGACCACATCTGTAGATCCAGATGGAATTCAAGAGTCATTTGAATCATCTTTTCTCTGGTTGAAGTAATACAATTGTAGGTGACAGCAATGAGTAGATTGTCCATCTTAGGCAAATCAACCAAATGATTGCTTATAAATGGACCACTTCAAAAATATAAATAACTCGTAGATCTGACCATTGAGCAGACAAAGAAACAGACAGACAGCCAAAGATAAAAACTGACAAATAGAAAGACAAACAATTATCAGAGAATAATAGGTAGATATAAAAAATTATAGAAAATACCAATAAATATTCAGACAGAAATATCAATTAGATATATTGAAAGATACCAATAAATGTTAAAGCAGAAATACCAATTAGATACATTTAAAGTTAAAAAGACAGTAAATATTAACACAGTAAATATTAAGACAGATATATCAATGAGATGAATTGAAAGTGACCATACCATTAAATATTAAGACAGATGAATGACTATTTATGGTATTACTATATATATATATATATATATATATATATATATATATATATATATGCAACCAAGAAAATCCCAACAGTCAGTCCAAAATAACCAAGAAATCCAAACAGCCAGTCCAAAGGAGATTCATTTGGGAGATAAAAAGTTGTTCCATGATAGAGCATACTATTTGAATAATTATATCATGATGGAAACATTCAGATCTAAGTCATCTGATTTTTTTTTAAAAGATTTTAATTCCATAGACCTTAACACTAATATCAATCATTCCAAAACAAATTTAAATGTAAGTATTTAACATTAATAGCAATCATTCCAAAATGAAACAAGTTAGAAGTAAGTATTTTAACATTAATATCAATCATCCTATTAACAAAAATGTCAATAGTAGCATTTAGCACTAGTATCTATCACAAAGGTTACTGTCCAGTATTTGACACTAATTCATCCTCTATTGTGTGTTGTATGGAGGTTATTTTTGGCTATCATACAAGTTTTAATTTTTTACTAGAAACAAAAGCACCTATTAAATGATGCTGTTCATATATTGGTGCACTGTACAGTATAGGAACTATCTGCTTTAAACTCATATTGCATTTAAAATGTTAGCAAATTTTTAAATACTCATGGATTTTAATGATGCAAGTTGTCTAACTTAACTAAAAGCAAAAAACAATCCTGAAAATAATCATTTTCAAGAAATATGCACAGTCTGATATATATGGAGATCTTGTGTCAATATTTTAAACTGCTTTTAGTGCTGAACTATTTTTATTTTTGAATCAAAAATTAAAACACATTTTTGTGGAAGTTGGATGCTATCATGTTAAATGCAATGGTATATACGTTTTTGTTGGGAATTAATAGTACATCAGAATGTGAATGACCATTTTGTAACAAGGCCACCAAGACTAAAGTACCATGCCCAGGTACACAACATGGCAGCTGACCCAGGCAGGATTAAAATCTGCAACCCACTGATCGGAAATCAGACAGCTGGCCCAGGCAAGATTGAAATATGCAACCCATTGACATGCAATTAGGCAGCTGGCCCAAGCAGGATTGAAATCTACCAACCCACTGATAGGAAATCAGGCAACTGGCCCAGGCAGGATTAAAATCTGCAACCCACTGATAAGAAATCAGGCAACTGGCCCAGGCAAGATTAAAATCTGCAACCCACTGATAGGAAATCAGGTAGCTGGTCCAGGCTGGTCTGATCAGGTTTCAGATCAGCATGCTGTTGATTGTAAGTCAGTCAGGATATCCACTAAGTCACTGCAGCCCACTAATTGCAAATCAGACATGCTAACTAATACAATCCACTGATTGTAAATTAGTCATGCTAAGAGTAACATATAGAAATGGGGGTTCTGGACCACTTTTTTATGTGCATGGAGTTTGCTCACACAGAGAAAAAATGGGTGTTTTGGATACAGAAATGGGGGTGGGATGGTCACTATAACATAGAAAAATGGGTGTTTTTGTGTACCCATGAGTGGTTCAAGAACCATCATTTATATATCCAAAACATCCATTTTTCTCTGTGTGAGCCATCTCCATGGACTTAAAAAACGTGGAGCAGAACCTGAATTTTGATATATTACTGCTAATCACTACAACCTACTGATTAAAAATCAGTCTTGCTAATCACTACAACCTACTGATTAAAAATCAGTCTTGCTAATCACTACAACCTACTGATTAAAAATCAGTCTTGCTAATCACTCTAGCCCATAGATTGTTTTTTTTAAGTCAAACATGCTAACCAATGCAACCCACACATAGTAAGTTAGACATGCAATCCTCCATAATCACTTGATTGTAAATCAGATGTCCTAACCATTGCAACCCAGTGATTGTAGGTCAGACATGGTAACTGCCGCAACTCACTCAATGTAAGTCAGATATGCTAACCACTGCAATGCACTGGTTGTAAATTAGACATTTTAACCACTGCAATCCCTTGACTGTAAGTCAGACATGCTAATCATTGATACATATTGATTATAAATCTGACACGGTAAGCACCGCAGATCACTCATTGTATGTAAAATATGCTATCCAGTGCAATCCACACATTGTAAGTTATACGGTAACCAATAAGTCACTGCAGCTCTTTAATTTACTACAGCATTTATTAGAAAAGTTTTACAAAAGATGCCACAATAACAATTATGGTATAATTTTGTGTATTTATTTGTATTAGTGACTTTTGTGGAGGCTACACACCACATAACTTGTTAAGATCAAAAATGTTTAAGTTCTTAGAGAAACAGGAACCTGTGTTTCACATGGAAGACATATCATGGAAACAAAGTGCCAACAGGAATGCAAAAGCTCACATTTTGCAAGACAATGATCCTATCAACAGTAATGAATCTTTCTGATAAGCCATATTTCCTTAAGCACTTTGCATAACAAAGGAGTAAATACTGGTGTCAGACATATATGGTTTGCTGTGTGCAAGTCCTTGCTGAGTACAATAGATTAGTGTGAGCTTGAGGTTTCAGATTAATTTCTAGATGCTTTGACAAATGTTTGGTGGGTTACACTGGATTTGTTTGACCTTGATGGTTCAAAGTCATTCCCGGGTTCTCAGAAACATATTTATTGGAGTACAATTGTTGAGTTTTAGGTACAGGATTGAGCAATTCCCATTAAAATTACGGAAATGGGTTGTTTCTTTGTCAATAGGTGTCCTTTGCATAAAAAGGGTTGCCCTCTGTGAGCACTGTCTTATATACAGATGTGTCCAATAAGACTGTTTTTACTTTTATTTGTATCCTGCATCATTACAAGCACAGTTTACATGTACTATAATTTGTCACTTTTTCATCCAATCATGACATCAGAAGACATGATTTGTTTTCTTGGAAAATGTTCTATTGATTCTAACTTCAATTAACTGTATGCTTGCAACCACACCTGTATAGATGTCAATTTCACATAACCAGATTAAGCATAATGACAGGTAAGTGTGTTTTACATTCTTTAATTAATATTCATTTAACCCTAGATGGTTGATCAGACATTGATTATGATGTTCAGCATGTACTTCCATATCAAATACCCAGATTGGAACTAACTAGTTGTATTCCCTGACATTTAGGTGTCAATATTCTTAGACACACTAAGCCAAGCCTTTACGTATCTCAAATTGATTTTGGAATTTCAGCATCACTGTAAATATGAAATCATTAGGAGTCTTAAAGAGGAGGTATGTAATAAATACAAACTGCATTCATGATTTTTTTTTGCAGGGGGAGGGGAAACAATTCATTTCATATGGTGTATATTTTGTTTCAAGTGATGGGAAAGAATTCATTTGGTATGGTATATGTTTTGTTGTAAGGGAGGTGAAAGAACTCATTGGTATGGTCCAAGTTTTGCTGTTAGTGAGGGAATGAACTCATTTTACATGTTATATGTCTTGTTGCAAGTGATGGGTAGGAAATCATTTGATATGGAATATGAATTTGTTGAGATTTCAGACTTAGACATATCCCTGTGTCAATCAAACTAAGTCTATTAATTCTGCCAAAGCATAAGAAAACATCTAGTGCTCTGTATTTATTATTTTATTTCTGAAAACAATGGTTCTTGTGAAGTTTCCTTACTAATGAAGAAATGAGTCCAAGAAAGAGTTCCGTTGAAAAATGTAATGGTGAACTCACATGAAAATTTAAATACAATTTGGCATTCCTGTTTTATCCAGTTATTTCATCAGGATGTTCTTCTTCAATATATCTCTTTTAGTTAACCTGTAATGGAATAGGGCAAGAAACTAACATGGTGATGCATTAGAATGAGTATATATAATGGATTTCCTTGATGCATACAGTAATAACTAGAGTAGTTTTAATTAAATTTGTTTAATTTGAATAATAATAACCGAGTAAAAGGTGCATTTTGTTGTAGATCATTTGCAGTGAGATACACATATTTCATTAAGTGCTTGGGTACTTTACCCTTCTATCTTGCACATGTTCTTTTTATTAACTACAGTATGTATATGCTATACGTGGAGCACTGATTTTGAGATCTTGTCAGGAAGTGTCTACTTTAGAGACAGTTTACTACAGTGATGGGGGAGTACTAGATTACATTTTACTATTACTAAGTTCTTTTGTAACTGTATTCATACTTTGAAAGTCCTGTCTGGCAATTTCATATATTTTTTTTATATTCTGACTTTGATAATCATACTGAGTTTTGGATATGATGAATAATCAATTTACTGATTAACAATTTATATTGAATTAGAAAGTTCAATGTATTGTGTATTTAAATGACTTTTGCAATAATTATAAGTATGTATTTCTTTAATATTTTGGGTATGATTGATCAGATCTATAAATTTGATTTTTAGTATTGACATTTATTCTTTATAAGACACTGATCAGTTTGGTTTATTTGTAGCTGAAAGTATGGCAGCATAGCAATCAAAAGAGTAACATAGCTGGCAGCACGGGCATTGAATAATGAAAATGGCAATGTGAGTGACAGCACAACCTCATAGTTGGCAGCATGCAGGGTAAAATTTTTGAAAACAAGGCAATAAAGTTGGCAATAGGAAAATATTGATGGAAAAAAAGCAACGTTGTTAGCAATAGGGCAATGTGTTTGATAACAGAGAAACATAAATTGCAACATCGAAACATATTCTGCAGCAAAGCAATGTAGTTGGCAACAGGGCAACATAGTGGCATGACTGGAAAGAAAATGAAGAAGCTAAAGGACAGTTTTTTCCTAAGATGTAAATTCTGAATGTCTATTTAGAAATTGACAATGCACATGTTTACATGAATAACACATGTTTTATTAAAAACCTGTTCTTGGTGAATAAAAACTCATTAGTTGTATATGACAAGATCTATATCATATATTTTGGTAGAGTATTGCATATAGTGTAGTTATACCAATGATGTCCCGGGGATAGTACAATTTCCAAAGGGGGTGTTAAATACCATATATCACTGTTTTACTGAAAATATTTGTAAATTAAGCTTTGACTTTTCTAACAGTCATTGGATTACACATGTGCTGTTTTACTTATTTGGACATACCATAATGGATATACATGGTTTCTGACAGTCACTGAATTACACATGTGCTGTTTTAGTTATTTGGACATACCATAATGGATATACATGGTTTCTAACAGTCACTGGATTACACATGTGCTGTTTTAGTTATTTGGACCATAATGGATATATAGGATTCATAAGCCTCAATACAATAGGAATTTCTTTTTTTGTGGAGAAGAGGGAGTCATTTATTAGAAGGAGCTTCTATTAGAACAACTCTGGTATACGTGGGAGTGTGTAGCTTCATCTTTTGTGTTAATGTCATGGTGTGTAAAGCAGTTCATATTGTGTCCAACTTTTATGTCTTGTTAGAGTATTCATGTTTGGTTGTTGTTGTTTATTTACTATTATATTTCTTTTTTCCACTTCATTATTGCATCATTATTTATGGTGAGAGTTTGTAGAGAGTTTTGTACTTCCTTATCATAAACAGTTCATTTGCATACATTGTGTTTTACGGTAGTATTTTCCCTTAATCAATATCCATTCAGTTTCAATTTTGCTATGCTGGTAGTCCATTTAAAAAGAAAAACAGGGGACATGCTATTCGTGCTTCCATCTATCAGTCTCTCCATTTATTCATTCAGTGTCCATCCATCTATTTGTCCATCTGTCTAACACACATTTTCACCAGTCTGTACTTGTCCATCTGTCTAACACAATTTTTCCCCACTCTATACTTGTCCATTCAACACACATTTTCCCCACTCTGGACTTGTTTATATAATGCATTTTCCCCACTTAGGACTCACCCATCAGTCTTAAACATTTTTCTCTGCCCTGTACTTGTCCATCTAACACTTTGTCCCTACTCTGTATTGGTTCATCTGTTTGATACACTTTTTTTCTGTATTTGTCAATCTAACATTTTTTCCCCACTCTGCATTTGTCCATCTGTCTATCACATTTTTTGCCATCAGGCTAAAAACAAATAAATGGCTAAAAGTGCCATCAGGCTAAAAATAAATTCTGTACCTGCAGATGCTTCATCAGATGCACAATTATGGATTTAGACTTTGTCTGTCAACATTTAGAAATTTAGACTTTGTCTGTCAACATTTAGAAATTTAGACTTTGTCTGTCAACATTTAGAAATTTAGACTTTGTCTGTCAACATTTAGAAATTTAGACTTTGTCTGTCAACATTTAGAAATTTAGACTTTGTCTGTCAACATTTAGAAATTTAGACTTTGTCTGTCAACATTTAGAAATTTAGACTTTGTCTGTCAACATTTAGATATTTAGACTTTGTCTGTCAACATTTAGAAATTTAGACTTTGTCTGTCAACATTTAGAAATTCCCATTCAGAGATGCACTAAGGGACTTAGACTTTGTCTGTCAACATTTAGAAATTTAGACTTTGTCTGTCAACATTTAGAAATTTAGACTTTGTCTGTCAACATTTAGAAATTTAGACTTTGTCTGTCAACATTTAGAAATTCCCATTTAAAAATTGACTTTGTTTTTAAGATGTGAACCCAGTTAGGAAACCATATGATGTACCATCAGAATTTTTGGACTTTGTAAATATTGAGGTATATAAAAAAATTGTGACCCTTTTTTTTAAGGCTTTTATACAAAACTTTAAGACTTGAAATAATAACATTGTTATTCATCCTGTAGGCCATCAAGCTTGCATTTATTTGGAAGAATTTATCTTCCTAATTTCTTTTCATTGTCTTTTCATCATGGCATTTTTAGAACTTAACTTATAAGTGGTAATATATAGCCAGTAGTGTGCTGATATGCTGTGAAACTCTGTACATATCAGTGCAATTAGTATTACACCTCGTGTAACCAATCATAATCTTTCATGTATACTATACAGTTGACTATTATGATTACATATTGCAGTTTCTTTCATTTATGCTCTGTGGTTGACAATTATAATTACATATTGTACAGTGTCTGAGTTTAAATCACATGTGCTATAATTGATTAAAATAATCCATGTAGAGTGGTGTAAAAACATGTACAGAAGGGAGGTAAATGCTGTTGCTTGATTCCTATAATTATTTCCCTTGCTTTATTCTCTATTACCACATTTATACCTGGCTAGGTCCAGTAAATGTTTTCCTCCTTAATATTCACATTACTGGCATGAGATGGTGTTATTAGAGATGAAAGTTATGCTTGAAGAAAATTTAACCTTGCATGAGTCAATTCATGTAGACTTGATGCTGTGAAAAAAAAAGATGGCAGCCAAACTAATTATTTGATCAGTGGTGTATTATTATTATTATTATTATTATTATTGTTATTATTTCTTTTAAATTATTAGTGAGACCTGTAAAACATTGGCTTGATACCATGCTGTGATCTTATTAATATTAGTGCTACTGGGCTATTAATATTATTATTATTATTATTATTATTGTTGTTGTTGTTGTTGTTGTTGTTGTTGTTATCATCATTATTGTGCTTTGCCAAAACTATTGACACCACCTGCTAAATGTTGGATTTGATATCCAGTGGATGAATACAACAATAGACATGAAATATATGATGGGCATTATAATTGTTTAGATAGAACAAGGGAGTTGGATTGTACACATTTTATCTGTACAAGTATATATATACTAAATATTATCATACCAGGTTTTTTTTATTTGGTCAAGTTCTAATTAGGGAATCAAGCATTAATCAGGAAGTCAAGCACTAATTAAGGCATAGCTATATTCTGTCTACTGACACAATATTTGCTACACTAGCATTATACTTGTATACGCTTTAAAAGTACATCTATTTCAAGATTTGAAAAGAAAATTTAAAAAAAAAATGTTCTTTGGTTTTATTACATTCAGAATCAAAAGGTTTTTTTTTGAATTGTTTCGAGGATGATACTTCTATATTCACAATTGTATTTTATCAGCTTCTCTTCTTATTTGACAGAGATTTTACATCCTTCCATTCTATATTTTATCTTGTACTACTTGTATTTATAATACCTCAATATAAGGTGACCTTACAATTAGCCTGCAGTCTTCTTAATATGACTCCAATAAACAGTCATATAATGTCTGTATTAAATATCAAGTTCTTACATCAGCAGTTAAATTTGGCTTACAGGTGCCTTGATTGTACAGTTTGACTGACATAAATTTTACTTACAGGTACCTTGATGGTACAGTTTGACTGACATAAATTTGCCTTACAGGTACCATGCTTGTACAGTTTGACTGACATAAATTTGCCTCACAGGTACCTAGATTGTACAGTTTGACTATCCTAAATTTGCCTTACATGTATCTAGATTGTACAATTTGACTGCCCTAAATTAGCTTGACAGGTACTTAGATTGCCCAGCCTGTCTGCACTAAATTAATTAGCCTTACAGGTATTATGGTTCTACAGACGATCTATTAAAGCAACCAAATACCATATATGTCTGGATATACCTAATGCAAACAGAATAGACTCCTCCCTGCCATCACTTGATGCACCAATTGATCAGAATATATATATATATATATATATATATATATATACATATACATATATATATATATATATATATATATATATATATATATATATATATATATTGGTACTATTATCGTATTTATATTTAATTGGCATTGATTGTTGGCTTTTGTCCATGACTATATGTAACATATATCTGTATTAAGATTCAGGCATTAATCCAAAATGACTATATGTAACATATATCTGCATTAAGGTCAGGCCTTAATCCAAAATGATTATATGTAACATATATCTGTATTAAGGCCAGGCCTTAATCCAAAATGACTATATGTTACATATATCTTTATAATAAGGTCAGGCTTTAATCCAAAATGACTATATGTAACATATATCTGTATTAAGATTCAGGCCTTAATCCCAAATGACTACATGTAACATATATCTGTATTAAGGTCAGACCTTAATCCAAAATGACTATATGTAACATATATCTGTATTAAGATTCAGGCCTTAATCCAAAATGACTATATGTAACATATATCTGTATTAAGATTCAGGCCTTAATCCAAAATGACTAGATGTAACATATATTTGTATTTATGTCAGGCCTTAACCCAAAATAACTATATGTAACATATAACTGTATTAAGGTCAGGCTTTAATCCAAAATTACTATATGTAACATATACCTGTTTTCAGATTCAGGCCTTAATCCAAAATGACTATATGTAACATATATCTGTATTAACGTCAGACATTAATCCAAAATGACTATATGTAACATATATCTGTATTAAGGTCAGACCTTAATCCAAAATGACCATATGTAACATATATCTGTATTAAGGTCAGGCCTTAATCCAAAATGACTATGTGTAACATATATATGTAATAAGATTCGGGCCTTAATCCAAAATGACTATATGTAACATGCATCTGTGTTAAGGTCAGGCCTTAATCCAAAATGACTATATGTAACATATATCTCTATTAAGATTCAGGCCTTAATCCAAAATGGATATATGTAACATATATCTGTATTAAGATTCAGGCCTTAATCCAAAATGACTATATGTAACATATATCTCTCTTACGATTCAGGCCTTACTCCAAAATGACTATATGTAACATATGTCTGTATTATGGTCAGGCCTGAATCCAAAATGACTATAGGTAACATATATCTGTATTAAGATTCAGGCCTTAATCCAAAAATGACTATAGGTAACATATATTTTTATTAAGATTCAGGCCTTAATCCAAAAAGACTATATGTAAAATATATCTGTATTAAGGTCATGCTTTAATCCAAAATGACTATATGCAACATATATATGTATCAAGATTCAGGCCTTAATAAAAAATGACTATATGTAACATATATCTGTATTAAGGTCAGACCTTAATCCAAAATGACTATATGTGACATATATCTGTATTAAGATTTAGACCTTAATACAAAATGACTATATGTAACATATATCTGTATTAAGGTCAGGCCTTAATTCAAAATGACTATATGTAACATATATCTGTATTAAGATTCAGGCCTTAATCCAAAATGATTATATGTAACATATATCTGTATTAAGATTCAAAACCTTAATCCAAAATGAAGTTAATGGTCTACCTGACTTATGACATTTATTTTGTAAACAGCATAATACACAGCTAATATTTCTCTGTTATTATAGTTTATGCATTTAGATCATTATTATTGGACATAAACGTGTTTATTTGAATCTAGGTCTAGGACATTAGTTTTTGACTTGGAAATTCCTAAACTTGTTGAAAACATTTTATGCCTTTCAGAAGAAACAGACCTACATCCTGGCTCAATTATTAGGTCTTAACTTTGTATATCAATGCAATTTAACTTGAAAAATTACTTATTCCTACTTTAACATACAAGGTAGAATCAGTATTATTGTTGCGTTCAATTTCTGTTTGGGTGGATATGTTGATTTAAATTATTCACTGTAAATACAAAGTGCTCATTGATGCTTCTTTTACTAAATCATTAATTTGAACTTTTAAAGAATTCAGTCAGGAATATTTTTTATTTTATTATTGCGACACCTCAAAAGACTGCTGTGACATGACCACATTCCAGATAATTGGCACATTAGCACATCTGAGACTAGTCACATCAACACTTTCATTATTAGAATTTATTTGGAGCACAAATGGAATTCAATTAGAACTATACATTTGGATTTTATGATGGAACTTCTAGGACTATTTTAGATTTAATTCACAATTCTGTAAGTTCTTTTTAAATTTTTACTTTGTACTCTAGGGAAAATATTGTTTGTTATATTTTCAAAACATTTTGATTTTTTGCTCTTTACTGTTACTTAGTCTAAGAGCATAAAGTTTTAACAATCATTTGCAATGACATCATTGACCCTTACCTGCGATCACTTAATGTACCAATAGATTAGTGTATATAGTGTTTGTTATTATGATTTCAAATGAATATCATAAACCCAGATCTATCATTGCATAATGTACTAGCAGATCAGGGTCAGTGCTGTTTGATTTGGAGCTTGATGTAGTGCCTGACCAATCTTGTAAAGCCAGACAATCTCATCATTTTCCGTGAACCATCATGAACACTTTTTACAAATGTTTTGGTCATCATATGAAGATGCACATTTTGACAAATTATAATTTCTGTCAGTCACTGCCATTTTATGTCTTGCCACTGAATGATATGAATGCAATCATTTGCAGTGTTTTGACAGAATGCCATTATGGTCATCATCTGGGATTGCACATATTGTCAAATTATAATTTTTGTCAGAAATAATGTCATTTTTATCTTGCCACTGAATATTATGAATACAAGTTGTCTCATTGTTTTGACAGATTGCTGTTACTATCAGGAGATATACATATTGACAAATTACATTACTTATGTTATATTTGTCAGAGTTTCTGTTAAACTTGGTCCTGGCTGTCTTGTATGATAGAATTTAATGAAAACAAAACATCTCACAGATGTCCATTGATTACAATTACTGTACTGACACTGTTTTCAGCAGATATGGATGGAGATCAGTCATTGTGTTGACACTGTTTTCAGTAGATATGGATACAGATCAGTCATTGTATTGACAATTGTTTAGTAGATATATATGCAGATCAGTCATTGTATTGACACTTTTTATAGTGGATATGGATGCAGATTAGTCATTGTATTGACATTGTTTTCAGTAGATATGGATGTAGAACAGTCATTGTATTAACATTGTTTTCAGTAGCTGTGAATGCATATCAGTCATGTATTGAGACTATTTTCAGTAGATATGAACGCATATCAGGTATTGTGTTGACAACATTTTCAGTAGATATGGATGCATATCAGTCATGTATTGAGACTATTTTCAGTAGATATGAATGCATATCAGTCATTGTGCTGACACTGTTTTCAGTAAATATGGATGCATATCAGTCATTTTATTGACACTGTTTTCAGTAGATATGGATGCATATCAGCATTGTGATGACACTGTTTTCAGTAGATATGGATGCATATCAGTCATTGTGCTGACACTGTGTTCAGTAGATATGGATGCATATCAGGCATTGTGCTGACAATGTTTTCAGTAGATATGGATGCATATCAGTCATTGTGCTGACACTGTGTTCAGTATATATGGATGCATATCAGGCATTGTGCTGACAATGTTTTCAGTAGATATGGATGCATATCAGTCATTGTGCTGACACTGTTTTCAGTAGATATGGATGCATATCAGTCATTGTGCTGACACTGTTTTCAGTAGATATGGATGCAGATCAGTCATTGTATTGAGACTATTTTCAGAACAGTTATGTGTTTTTTGTTTACTATGGATTCATCTCAATAATGGGGGTAGGGGTGGGATGCAAGAGAGGCAAGGGTATATTTATACCGGCAATTTTCTTGCCATTCCTCTAGTTCGAATAATGGCAATTTCTTTGGTACTTAAATTTGTAAAGTGTTTAAGTGGTCCTCTTGTTTATACAGAAGCAATACTAAGGGGCCTGCATTGCAATTCATAAATAGCAATCACATCTGTCCATATTTTATGCAACATATGCAACTATTTGGATGCCTTTTGTTAGTGGAATTACCAGTTTCAGTCAAAGTTGTCAACAGTGACCACCCATGTTAAAAGGCTGAATTGACATTTGCACAGAGGTGACCTATGGATGCAAGTCCACCTTTTGAACTTTTTTAAAACAAATACCATGCAGTAACTATCATTATTGTTATTATCATTACTATTATTTATTATTATTGTTATTATTATTATTATTAATAACATTTTGTCAATAAATTTATGTTAGTGCATTACTTAATAAAATTGTAAATACATGTATATGTTGTTATCTTCCAAAAACCTTTGTTTCACGTAAGATTATTTGATCCTGTCCATTTCAGTCCATCCTATAAATTAAATCACCACCAACTCTAAAACACTGATCTACTGGCATAGTGGTTAGATTGTCTGACTCGGATTTGGCAGGTCATGGGTTAGAACCCTGGCTGAGTCATACCTAAGACTTATAATAATGGTACTAGCAGCCACCTTGCTTGGCACTCAGCATTAAGAGGTTAGCGTTAGGACTGGTTGGCCTGGTGTCAGGATAATATGACTGAGTGGAACATGATGCTAGATGTCTGTGGCATCATGCCCCAGTGCTAGACATCACTATAAACTGTCACACTGCAGACATCATAGATATATGACTGAAAAATTGTAAAGCTACTTTAAAATTCCAAAACTCAACTCTTCCAACTCTAAAACAAATCAAGTGATCATCCAGGACAAAATATTAGTTTTGCAATGACTTGACAGCTTACATATCACTGGTATAAATATGCTTATCAAAGACTGTATGTAAACAATATCTTTGCTAGTCAGTAACAATAATAGCCATTCAGCATATCAGTAAAACACAAAATCAACCATTTAAAATGGGCCTCAGGGTGGAGGGGACTGAAATTACCAGTTCTCAAATAACTTGTTTGCAAAACATGTTATTGCTCTAATTAGTATAGGGCAAGCAATAATTATACCCAATATATTGGACAAAAGATAAATAATCTTATATGTTTAGGTGGAAGAAGGAAAAGAAAAGCAAATTCAACATGCCCTGACCCCCACTCTCTGAAATGGAAAACTTTAGCTGGTCAGTCTCTTATGTGGTTATCATTAGTAACTCATGAACAAAAACTATCCCTGACTTTAAATATTATATATCCCTGGCCCTAATGGAAATCTCTGTTAGTCATTTATTATCACAAATATATACTTTTTCATCATCAATAACTTTTATTTACTGGTAAATATATAAATATATCAAACTATACCTCTCACACTGGCACTGGCACTAGCACAAAATGTGACTCCCATCTCTGCTGCAACAAAAATTAATTTGATATATGAACACCTTTAAGTTACAGTGGGGTGACTGGATTGCAATGAGGATAAGTGAATAAGAAATATTTGCAAATCAAATCACATGATATGAGTTGATCTGAATGATACCTTCTTGGTGAAGTAAATGCTTGCTTTTGTTACACTACAGTGAGTACTTAAAGCAGTGCAAAAACATTATTCAGTTAGGAAAGACCTGGTCACTGACTACAGAAAGATGGTGACAGTTTGATACATTACTTTTATATAGGAAATCAGGAATGGGGATTAGAATGGTCACTGATAGCACATTGAGACAAATTTGATGGTACATCATGTAGCTGTTCCCTTTCAAGATTCATCTTTTAGATTGAGTTATTGCACTTTGTCCGTCAATATTACATCTCCACTATATAGTCAGATTCTTGTTACTAGAATAGTTTAGGAACCATTCAACATCCTACTGACTACAGTTTCTGCAAGATAACTTCACAGAAATTTGTTGACTTTCCACCAAACTTGGCATGTGGATACAAGTTGATGAGAAAATTAACAAGACTTTGAGGGTGTTTGATTTGCACAAAATCATTTAAAAGTGCTTTCACCTCTGATTGCCCATTTTCCTGTCTTTGGTTTCCACATCATAACTTCAATGAAAAAAAATTTCATTTTATCCAGAGTTGATGTACACCATTATACTGATGAGACCTTGATTGTGTTGGATTTCCCAAATGCCATGTCATCATTTAGAAGAACTATGACCCCTGGATGTGCGTCTTCATCAAAATTTGTGTTTTCCAACAGAACATATTGCTTAAGACCCTACTAATCAAATTGTGGAGGGTAGTGACCTTTATGATACACATGTCAGACTACTGGCTCTCATCATTTTAAGTTTACAATTATAACCAAGATGAATCTGCTCTATTTTTCACTAACCACTGATCACACAAACCAAATTCTTGTCCCATGTTTGATCTTGATGTGAAGAGATTATTCTACTCATGAGCATAATACATGAATTGATGCTTATAACTATAACATTAATGTAATAAAGAAAGAGATGTGGCCCAAAGATGCTGCCTGGAGGCACTCCACAGGTTAAAGCCATGGGGTCAGACATTGTCTATTTTGCATTAACGTTTTGGAGAATGTTACTTAAGTATGAAGAAAACCATTTAATTGATTTTACTCCAATAGCAGATAACTTATTGCACAGAGTGAAGTGATCTATTGTGTCAAATGCTTGAAACTTTTGTAAATCTAAATGGATTATGAAGTGTATCAACTTTCAGAAGTCCCTGTTTTGATGCAGTTGGTCCAATCAATTTGGAATTTATTTCCTGAATATAACATTTTAAAACAAGACTAAAATTTATACAGTACATTGCCTTCATCTAAATATGTTTCCAATCAAGTAATGTAAGCATGATACTGAGTTATATTATTAACTTGTATAGAATAGCTAAATTTTAAATTAACTAATTATTGAATAGCCTTCAGTGCTTTATTAAACTTTTCCCACCATAATGATATTTTTTCTTCTTTTGTCAAGGAGCATATGTGCAAAGAAAATGTTTTCACATTTATAACATTTGCTTTGTTCTAAGCAAGCCACACACTACAATGGTGTATTCAAATAAATACTTGGTATAATAGAGAGAGAGAGCAGAATTGAGTATACAGATGGGCTGAATAGTGAGGTATCACATGACCATATCTATATTATAATAGACAGCCCTTTACAGATGGGCTTTACAGTGAGGATCACTGCATCTACAAAATGGTCTATTGATTCATTAACTGATACAAATAATATTCAAAAGCCACGTTTCATGTCATATTGATGGAATATAATATTGGACATGATATTCCTCTAAACACCAAAAGTCAAGTTTTATTTCATATTGATGGAATTTAATCTTGTACATGAGATTCCTCCAAATGCTGTTGACTGAGTCATGGTTGCTCAACTGATAGGGCATCAAGCTTGCAATTCAATGGGGTTGGGGTTTGATACACACCCAGGCAACCAGGGATAGTCAGTCTCATTGTGTTCTTGGAAAGTGAACTTTATTTCTCTGGAATATATAGCTTTTATCATCAAGCAAGATAATTTGTGATACAGCAAGTTTGTAGTTAATGCTGGGTACCACAAATTTGGCTGTGCATTTATTTGCAGGGGTTAATCTTTCTAATATGCAATCATGTTTACTTTACATTTTAGCTTGTATTGTACTGGCATGCTGTTAAATCCCAATATGTTCATAGTTTATCTCGGCAACTTTATGACGGAGGTTCCCTATCCCTTTGGGGGGGGGTGAGCTTAATGACTATCAAATGTTTAGTGTTTGTAGGTTTGCCGTACAAAGGTAAAATAAGTATAATGCCAAAAATTCTTCACCTGAGAAAGATCATCATTACATGTAGAAAGCAGGACTTAGTTGTTTTTTTTATGCTTCATCTAAATAGCATGAACTGTGCATTTTCATTTCACTGTTATGTGCTGATAGGCATGCAACTGAGGTTTATTGTTGTTGTGCCATTTTCCAGCACATGATAGGCTATACATGGTGGCAAATGTAACTAGTGGAAGAAAAACCTGGGAAAACCAGTTATGAACCACTGATCTATGGGAAAGTACTGGCAAGCTTTCTCACAAGCCCACATTGGCCAATCCTGAGACTCAAACCCACGTGGACAGAGGTAAGGTGGCAGTGATCAATAAAGGTGGGCATTTTAGGCCACTCAGACAGTGTCTGCATCATTGTACCTGGTGACATCTTTGACGTTGTTGTTGTTGTTGTTGTTGAGGAGGGTTTTACACCATTTTTCAGCACATAATAGGCTCTGCAAGGTGGCCAGTATAACTATTGGAGGTTACTCCCAGGAAAACACAGGTAAGAACCACTGACCTATGGGGAATTATTGGCAGTCTTGCTCACATACCCACATTAACCAGTCCCAAGCCTGGAACCCATGCGGACAGAGGTGAGATAACAGTGATTAGTAAAGGCAAGTGCTTTAGACCACTCAGCCACATGGGGTCCCTATATCTTTTTAATTGGGGTTACATCATGCACTAGTTGGATGGGAGCTAAAAACCAGCATGTTTGAATATGAGTTAATTTGGACAAGTGGAACTACTCTATAAATATAGAAAATAAAGGATGTACTACCCCTTTTAATCAAGCTCAGGCCACTGTGACCTGTGTTTTCTCATTCAGGTGACTTGCATTAAATTTTGAGTTTCAGATAATTTATAACATAGTGGTCATTATAGAGTAGCTAATGTTCTTGGGGGATGTATGCATCATCACCCTAAATTTAGGCAGTGTAACATCTGTTTTATCATTCAGTGGCCTAGCCAATATTTATGCTGCCTTGAATTCAGGCATTATTTATTGTCTTTTTAAAGGACTTGTTTCTGATTAATTATCATTATTTATGCTTTCGGAGCCACATTTCCCATTGGTATCAGCTAAATGCTGGAGAAGCCAGGTATGTGCAAATTATTGTTCAACATTTTCTTGCCAAATCTAATTGTAATTACCCATCAGAGTTATTATGAGTATCCATATTAAAGTTCTGCATGATGCAAACAGCAGGGCCACTATTATACTTGACTTTCTAAACACAATTTTGTTTCCACAGAAGAGTCATGGCTATAGCTGGCTATAGGTCTACACAGGTCAGCTGTCTCTCTGTTTCCTAGGACAGGCTCATAGCTTGAATTCTGTGCATGATATATTCAATGCTGTGTTAAAAGGGTCCTTATGACCTAACCAACAAACTATGTTAGTTTCCACAGCATATCTTCAGATTGATTTCACACACCCATACAACACTTAACAAGTGCCCTTAAAACCCAACCAAGCAATAAGACTGGTTCCCACAGCATACTTTCAGCTCGACTGTCACATTCCCATACACTTACAAGTGCCCTTAAAACCCAACCAACCAACCAACAAGACTGGTTCCAACAAGCATACATTTAGACTGACTTCACACACCCATTCTGCACTTCACAAATGTCTTTGAAACCCAACCAACCAGCAACATTTGTTTCTACAGCATACCTTCAGCACAGCAGATGATTACTGTGAGATACATATACACACATGATGATTTGGGGTCAAGGTCAAAAGTGACCTGAAGTCTCTTTGCAAATTAATATATTCATTATTATTTATTGAATTAGAAAGTTCATAGCACAGTATTTTAACACATCGTATTGGTTATTTCAAATATAATTTATCATCTGATATCAATGATCTGGGCCAATGGAATTCAGTATTAATATCATTCAGATTTTGATACATAAATTGAGTGATTTACCTGTTCTTTTCTATTTAATGGATTTTTTATTAGCTCTGTTACACATGGCAGTCTTAGTGGGCCTGTTGTACATGGATGTCTTATTGGGTCTATTATACATGGTTCCCTTATTGGGTCTGTTTTAACATGGCTGTCTTAATGGGTCTTATTGGGTCTGTTATACATGGCTGTCTTATTGGGTCTGTTTTAACATGGATTCCTTATTTGGTCTGTTATAACATGGCTGCATTATTGGGTCTGTTATTGGCTGTCCTACTGGGTCTGTTCTATATGGTTGTTTCATTAGGTCTTTGTACATGGCAGTCTTATTAGGTCTGCAATACATGACTGTCTTTTTGGTCTATTATACATCAACTTGTATCTTTCTCTTGCCTTGGGTGTTTGGTCATCAACTGTATCTTTCTATTGCCTTGGGTGTTTGGTCATGAAATGTATATTTCTCTTCCCTTGGGTTTTTGGATCAAGAATTGTATCTTTCTCTTGCCTTGGGTATTTGGTCATCAAATGTATCTTTCTCTTGCCTTTGGATCATCAACATGTATCTTTCTGTCCCTTTGGTTATGAATTATAAACACTTTCATGAACTTCCTTGCCATTCTTTTTTGGTCAAGTTTATTTTGGAGGAAGCATATGACAGATGTCACATTTGTGCCCAGACATGTCTTTATGTATGCCTGTATATTTGTTGATTAAGCAGTGTGTTTAAGAAATATATGATTCATTCAAAATGTAATATATTTGTTTACCACCATTCCAAATAAAAGTTGCCATTTCAACTTTTTAAGACCTTCAACATTTATTTTACAATTTAAATTTGATATTTATGGAACTGTATGCTGTTTTGTACAATTTTACTATTTAGTTTTTACACACACACACACACACACACACACACACACTTGTGGCTCCCTTTAACTCTGCTATCAGTTGTGTGAAAAGATTATATTGATTTGAAATCAGCTGAATTACACTTCTGCTTCAAAATTGCCATGTTGTGAAATATATTCAGTATCTGTGAAGAAATACATGCCTAGATTAATATGTACTCATATCTGATATTAGTCAGACCCAATCTTTGAATGACTTTGTATGAGTAGTAACATTTGTATATCTAAAGTTATATGGGAATATTATGAGCATTGCTCCTTCTCTAATGTATCTCATTCTATTTTTTTATTGTAGCAGAGAGTTTAAATCTGAAAAGGAGATACACTGAAGAGAATATGATCTGTCTGCCATCCATGAGACTATGCTTGGTACTGCATTATTAATTTTCAAATATGCCGTACAACATACACAGTGTTTGCCACATAGGAAATGTGTATACTATTCTTTATTATCTCCCTTTACAAGAAAATTAACAGAGATTTACACATTACAATGGTTAGTAAGGAAAAAGGATTGTTGTACTAAAGTACATGTCATCCTCAAGCTATATATGTTGAACCCAACCTCTCAATGTGAAAGTTGTTAATTGCTCAAGTGGTAGATTGTTTTCAGTTCAGTCATATGAACCAGGTTTAAATCTTTATAATGAGTTTATGTGTGTGCCTTTATTTTACCAAACTTTTGAATTTTCACAAACTAGTTATGTTATATACAATTTAGAGAATTACATTCCATATAATATGTGAATTCATTTATGCAAGTGCAAATTTTAATTTGTTTACAAATGATGGTATTTTCACAGATAATGGGTTTAAATATTTGGAGCATTATAACTGATTGCAGAGCAGGATGGATGGGTGAGTTTGAGTCCCATTCAGTGTTCAAAATTGCCAGCTGCCCAGGTACTTGGTGCCAGCAGGTTTCATAGTAGATCATTCTTTGTTTTTTTAAAGAATAAAACACTTTACAATTTGATTAAATAATTACTAAGAGGATTATGACTAGTCCGTTTCTTTTGGAGGGAAGGAGTGCAAATATTTTGTCACCAACTTTGATTTGATTGGTCTAAATAGGTACAATTTATGTTGGATTGGATATAATATTTTTTATTTTCATGGGTGGGGGATCTTGTTGTATTTAAAATATTCATATGTATCAACATTTCACTTAAGTCTTTCACAATCAATTTTCTTGGCAATGAATGGCAGGCAAGTCATAGGTATCACAGACTCAATAGATTGGTTGTGGATAGCATCAGTGAGTGCATTGCTTGAGTTATAAATATAGTCATTTTCATTGTTATACATATTTTTCAGGCTGGATAGATAGTTTATCAATGAACTTTATAATGTTCATAAATACGTAAAAGTGCATGTGCGAGAGAGAGAGAGAGAGAGAGAGAGAGAGAGAGAGAGAGTTATTGGGGTAATTGTAGTTTATTTTATAATCATTGCCCATAGCAGATGTATGTACAAAACAAATGTTATTAAAACTGAATCCTCTTGCATGTTCTCCACAATTTCGTTAACAGTTTTGAAACAAGATATTATTTTTAATATTATTTCCATTGAATATATGAGGAAGATTAAATATATCCATTTAGTCAATTTTTGCCAGGGCTACATGGAGAAAAAAAATGTTTTGAAGAAATCTTTATATCTGTTTAACTCCAAATATATCACAGATTTTGAAAGTGATTTTTAGTGTTTTACCATGTCATTCTGCATCACCCACTAGAGTGAGTATTTCTTTGAATATATATGTCCCATACAGAATGAAGTTTTGAATGCCACAAGTGTATTTGTCAGATGTAGTTTCAGTTTTGTGAAAGTGAAAGTGAACATGGAATTTAAAAATAATGAAAACATTATATTATACTATATGGACTCACTTGATGAAATATCTTGTAGAAGTAACATCTTTAAAGGCACATCAGCACAATAGTAGCTCTATGGTACCATCCAATGTTATAATTCTAAAAACGTACAAGTGGAAATTGCACAGAACTTTAGGGAGTGAATTATAAAAGCAATTGCTGTATTCAAACATCTAGATTTTGATTCAGATATTGGTATCTATTTGAATGAACAGTGAATACCAATTTGTTTTTCTGCATTTGCATTGTTCAAATGATCTGGGTTATGGAAAGGGTAATCTAAATCTGTCAATGTTGCATTTTATAAATGTTTTAGTCATGTTCACAAGATATACTCATATATAACAATGATATATAAAAATGGCTGGTTTGATTAATTAATATACAGATACATATTGGTCAACTATTGCATAGGTGCCATATCTCCTGTTCAATTATTGCATATGTGTTATATCTCCTGGTCAAACATGGGATATGTGTCATATCTTTTGGTCAGCTATTGCATAGGTGCCATATCTCCTGTTCAATTATTGCATATGTGTTATATCTCCTGGTCAAACATGGGATATGTGTCATATCTTTTGGTCAACTATTGCATAGGTGCCATATCTCCTGCTCAATTATTGCATATGTGTTATATCTCCTGGTCAACTATGGCATATGTATCATATCTCCTGGTCAGGTGTAGTATATTTGTAATATCTACTGGCCAACTTTATTACAGATATTCTATAATTTATATAATTTCTGAGTCATATTTAATGCAAACATTTGTTATAAAGATAGCAAGGTTGTGTTTCATTAAAATACCTTCAGTGTCAGCAAGTGTCATTAGTGTCAATTACCCACATTGTGCATATCATATTCACGGGAGTGTTACTAAATGATCTCCAACAGGTACTTCTAAAGCTTAAATAAATAAAAAAAAAAAAAAAAAAAAAAAAAAAAAAAAAAAAAAAAAAAAAAAAAAAAAAAAAAAAAAAAAAAAAAAAAAAAAAAAAAAAAAAATGTTTGTTTTGGAATGTAATCAAGGTACAGTAATATCCAAAATTTAAATCATGTTAGACTACATTTGAATTTCTTCAAAATTTGAGGTTACTTTTGATTTGCAAATCTAAACCATGTGTGAGACAAGCAATATTGCTTTGAAATAATGACTATTAATACATTTGTTGAACTCTTTGGTTGTTTATGCTTATGCCAAAACTGTGGTGAAAAGACAGAATATTTAATGTTCATTAGTGTGTGTCTTGGTTTTATTTATTTGTCTTATCAAATGTTAATGTGACCTCAATATTTCTTTTTAACCTACACTTATGAAACTTTATATCTAGATGCATATCATGAAGAATGTATATACATTTGGTCACTGTGTCCTAATTTGCACACTTTGGTATTTGGAGCTCTTCATTTGTTACACAATGTGTTTCACCATTTTGAATAAATGCTTTAAAATGAGTACGTATATCAGTCTGGATGAAAGCAGGTCAATGATACCAAAATTTGAATTCTGTGTCCAAAGTTATACACTTTAGTTACTGTTGTATTTTCTGTGGTTAATTCATTACATTCTTAATATTCTGGACACTATTTTATTTACACTTTCCTTACTAAAAGTAACACACACACACACACACACACACACACATATATATATATATATATACATTTTGATGACAAAAATCCCAACCCTCCCAAAACTAAGTCATTGTGACCAAATTGTCATGCTTGAATGACTTTGTATCTTCAGCCATCCATTTGATACACCTGTATCTCTTACACTCATGCATATTGGTATATGATTGCAGCTAAACAAAAGTAACTAGACAATATCAGAATTAGGTCATTTACCTAATTTTCATGCATGAGCAATTTCTGAAAGCTCAGTGGTCTGTATAGTACAGCCTCAATATCTTGTCCTATATTTTATTTACACTTATGGATATTAATGTGTGAATGCATCTCAATGATGGTATCTCTGCCACAACAATACTAGGTCACCTTGACCATTTATTCATTGCTTACATATTGTAAGAAAAATTGCTTCAGGAAAATTAAAACTGTCCTTTAGAGGAAGGGAGATTTGAGTTTGTCACCAATAAAGACATGATATCTCAATGAGAGTGAAAACCTGAAGTATAATATGGCATGGAATGTTTCTTTGACATTGCACAACTTATGTTTTAGTTTTCCAGATCAGGAATTTTCTTTCTGTTCGTTTTGTTTGCAAATTAAAATTTCATGCCAATATTTAAATTTATTAAAAATGTATATGCAGAATAGTGCGTCAATATAAAATGTATATGGGACATGAAAAAGGGTTACAGTTCGTATATAATTAAAGAGCAAAGAAAAATGGATACAAATAGATATTGGTGCAAAGTAGTTTTGGAAACAGAGCTTTAAGAGAAAGAGACAGACAAACGGAGGGCATGACTGATGTTAAAGTACAAACACTGAATGTAGAAACGAAACATAACCCCAAACAGAACTGAACTAACTTAAATTTAGTAATGATACAAATATATAAATTCTTCATTTTCTAGCTAGATACATTTAGTAAAGCAGACTCATCTCTTTAAATACACCAACAGTAATGAAAGCTAGTTTTTTTTTTATTGATTTATCTTTACATTTCAATGAAAACACATATTTTTATCCATTTTGCCAAATAGTAAGCAAGTGAAAGTCTCCTATAATCATGTAGAGAATAGCTTGTGATTGCTTCTTCTGGGTGTTGGACATTTGGTACATGGATTGTGCTTTTAAAAAAAAGTCACATTGGTTAATACTTAAAGTGATGTGTTTTTAATATCCAAAAACACCTGCCCAAAAGCTCATGAACTAGGCTATTAAGAACTATTACCTATTCATCTTGAATCCCATACACTTAAATATTAAACAAGCTTTCCATTGCAAGGCTAATAGCTGAAAAGTTGGCAATCCCATATGCATAAATATTAAACAAGTTTCCCATTGCAATTCAGGCTATGAATTCAATTGTGGTAAATCCAATATACTTAAATATGACAGATTTCCCATTGTAAGATAAGGAGTTAAAATTTGGCAAATCCCATAATATTACACAAACTTCCCATGGCCAAGGCTAGGGGTAGAAAGTTGGTTTATCACACATAATTAAATATGACACAAACATGCCATGGCAAGGGTAGGATATGGAAGTTAGTGAATCTCATATGCTTAAATATCACATGAGTTTCTCACTGCAATTAAGGCTAGGAAATTAATTTTGGTGAATTACATATAATTAAATATTACAAAAACTTTCTTTGGAAAGACGAGGAGTTAAAAGTTGGCAAATCCGATATACATAAAAAAATATTACACACACTTCCTCTGGTAAGGATAGAAAATGAAAATTTTCAAATCCTATATACATAAATGGTACATAAACTTTCTAGGCAAGGCTAGGAGTTGAAAGTTGGCGAATACCATTTACTTAAATATTACGCAGACATCCCCTGGCAAGAAAAGGAGTTTAATATTGGCAATTCCCATATACTCAAATGTTACACAGACATCCCATGGCATGGCAAGGAATTTAATATTGGCCATTCCCATATGCTCAAATGTTACACAGACATCCCATGGCATGGCAAGGAGTTTAATATTGGCCATTCCCATATACTCAAATGTTACACAGACATCCCATGGCATGGCAAGGAGTTTAATATTGGCCATTCCATATACTCAAATGTTACACAGACATCCCATGGCATGGCAAGGAGTTTAATATTGGCCATTCCCATATACTCAAATGTTACACAGACATCCCATGGCATGGCAAGGAGTTTAATATTGGCCATTCCCATATACTCAAATGTTACACAGACATCCCATGGCATGGCAAGGAGTTTAATATTGGCCATTGCCATATACTCAAATGTTACACAGACATCCCATGGCATGGCAGGGAGTTTAATATTGGCCATTGCCATATACTCAAATGTTACACAGACATCCCATGGCATGGCAAGGAGATTAATATTGGCCATTTCCATATGCTCAGATATTATACAGACATCTTATTGTATGGTAAGGACTTGAAAGATGGTTAACCCCATCTTCATAAATACTACACAAACTTCCCATAGCAATGCTAGAAATTGAATGTGAGCAAATCCCATAATCTTAAATATTATGATTCAAATATATATATAATAACTTAAAATAGAAATATATATTTTGAGTTTGTCAAACATTACATCAAATATAAATATCTGAACATGAGAAAATGTAATAATGACATTGGCATTAGCAAAACGATGCACATGACATAAGTTGACAGTGTGCCATGTGAGATAGAATATTGATAAACAAATGAAACTTGGGGCATGAATTGAATGGAAGATTATGTTTGTATATATATAAATGCAACTATATGTATTATGGTTAGATCACAGAGTATAATATTTTGAGAACATAGAACCTTAGGAATTGATCATGACCTCTTTCTCCTTCTCGGTTTTGTTGACATACCCATGGGCAAGCACCTTGCAAACTTAAATATCCCCAAACTTAATTCAGGCTTGTGTGGCTTCTGGGCACGTAGATTTGTCACAATGTAATGATCATATTTATGCATGCTTAAGAAACATTTGTTTAAGATGTTGCATGTTTTGGAACCTTTTTTGACATAGATACATGAATGTTCCCATGTAAATGCATAACAAGGTTAGTTAATAATGGCACATAAAACTAGGCCATTATAACCTTATTTTCACATCTTTTAAACTTTTTTTTAATGTTTTCAGCTATATGTTTTGCTTTCAGTGTCTTCAGAGATACACCCATACCTGTACACATGGAGTTATCTCAGGCATGGAAATAGACAATAACTAAACTAAGCCACTGTGGTCTAATTTTGTTGCTACAGTTGGAATTATCTGCTGTTTGATAATCCTCAATATACTGTACACTGATCCACACTAATTGCATTAACCTTAGTACATGGATGCATCTCATGGAGTATAACTTAATTTTACAATGTGTACATCACTGTGACCTAATTCCCAGGCTTTAGTCACTCTGGACTGGTATTTGCCTTAATAATGTATTGTCAGTGACTTCAAATCTGCATATGTTTGTGAAGTGATTCATGTTCATGAGTATAGACCTCATTCGATCAGGGTTCTTTTGATAGAGAGCTAGTTCTTAGTAACACACTGATCTCATAAAGATTACTGTATGTATGCGTGCTATGGAGTGTAACTGAAATGTACAACAAATATATCACTGTGACCTAATGTTCAGTCTGGTATTTTCCTCAAAACTATCCTGTGTTCATGTTAATCACTACTGGTCTTAGACCAGAGGAACTTACTAGATGTTCTGTTGTCCATCATCTGATATCCATCCATCAGTAAGGACACTTTGTTATCACTGATTGTTGTAAATTACTTGGTGGATTGCCACGAAACTATACAAACACATTAATCCTAAGGTCTAGTACAACTTAAATGACAATTATGATTCTCAGACATGAGGTATCGATCACCATAGTAACCACTTAGAAATCTTGTTTTCTCCACTCCTCCTTGCATGGACATATAAATAAAACTATCATAGAATATCTAATTGATTCTAAATGAAACTGATGCATATCTCACATGTAATATGGCATACATGGTGACCATCTTTAAATCATGTGATCACTTCTTGTTGATAGATGGTGATATTGACATGGGCTTTTTGTCAGAATATATCTTAATTCCTCTACCTCGTACAGAATGAAAATGGAGCCTATCAGACTTCCAATATGGCACCCACAACACATATCTTTAAAATTCTTTGATTGCAAATCCTGATGAATGGGAAACCGTATCATCAAGGGTTTTCACTTGTATTAACCTCTTATTCCATCTAGTTGATTTTTAATATAATTTGTGACAATCAGATGTTAAGTATTATGGATGTAGGCAGAAACATGTGCAGAGGTGAAATCTGAGTGGGGGTGGGGGAGTGCTCCCCTCCCCTTGCCTCTATGTGCAGTGCACATGGCAATCTGCTATCCAATATGCTCACAATAGCCACCATGGTGAAAAACATACTGTTGCTCCTCAAAGTTGGAAAGTGATATTAACTATGGGTATTCACCAGAAGACATTTTATGATGTCTAGTTACTGAATGAAAATAGTTCCAATCTGGTATACATTATGGGCACCAAGTCATCCATCTTGAAGATTATGTTACTCTAACTCCTCCTAAATAGAAAGTGATATTTGTACCAGAAATCCAATCATGATATTTGGTAGGCCCTGAATCAAAACGATGCTAATATAATTCCGTGTAGAGGTGTCTCAATGAACATAATTTGAAAGAATGTGTGGTAATATCACCCTATTATCATGTAGGTTTGTATGGTGCTTAGCTAGTTTGTACTGTATAATAATGGTGCTCATATATATATATATATATATATATATATATATATATATATATATATATATCATCAGTACCATAGTTTGGTAAACCGTTGGGTGGGGCACCGCACAAGACCGAACAACCAGCTTACTCCGTTCCTCTCGATTTTCCGTCTTTCTCAGTGAGTCGCTCAATGTCAAGCCTGTCCACTTTCGATTGTTGTCTTCCCACCTCTTTCTCTGCCCGCCTCTCTTTCTTCTTCCTTGTACAGTGCCTTGCAGGATTGTCTTGGCAATTCCTGATACTCGTGAAACATATCCATACCACTGCAGTTTACGTTTTCTTTACTGTGGTCAGGAGGTCCTCGTGAGGCCCAATGGTTTGTCTAATCCTTTGCCGTATTTCCTCATTGGTGACACGGTCTTTGTAAGAGACGCCGAGAATCTTTCGGAGGCATCTCATCTATGTTGCATGTATCCTTTTCTCTACGTCAGCTGTTATGGTCCATGATTCATAGGCGTAGAGAACTATGGAGATCACCAGTGAGTACATTACTCTGGCCTTTGAACTGAGTGCGATATTCTTGTCGTGCCAGATGGGCTTTAGTTTTATCAGCACTGCGTTTGTCTGCGCAATTCCGGAGAGTACATCAGGCTTCGATCCTTCATCTGTTACAATTGCCCTCGAATACTTGACGCTGTCGACTGTTTCTAGCTTCGTACCTTTAACCCTAATGTCAGTGGTGATGCCCTTGGTGTTGTTGGTCATCATTTTGGTCTTCTCTGCACTGATTTCCATGCCGTAGGCTGCAGAGGTTTTGTCGAGGCTCTCTACTAAGTTAGCTAGTTCTTGTTCAAACCCTGCTAGTCCATCAATGTTGTCGGCAATACGTCAGTTGGTGACTGTTCTGCCTCCGATGATGACTGTCCCTTCATGCTTTTCAAGCGCGTCAGCCATGATTCTCTCCAGAAAGATGTTGAATAGCGTGGGAGAGAGCAGACAGCCTTGTCTGACTCCGACTGTCGTTCTGAACCAGTCCTCTATGATGCCGTTGAAGTATACTGCACTGGTGGCCTTGTCATAGAGGTGCTCTATTACTGTGATGAGGTTGGCATTGATGTTGTACAGTCTCATGGTCGCCCACAAGGCTGCATGCCATACCCCGTGAAATGCTTTCATGAAATCCACGAAGATGTGATACAGATCTTGCTGGTGTTGGGGATACTTCTCACACAATATCCTGAGGATGAAGATTTGCTCTCTTGTGCTGCGCCTTGTTCTGATACCTGCCTGCTCCTCGGCAATGATCTTTTCAACCTGTGGCTTTAGTCTGTTCAGCAGTATCCTCAACATGACTTTGCTTGGATGTCTTATAAGACTGATTGTATGGTGGTTATGAAACTGTTGCAAGTTGTCTTTCTTGGGGAGGGTGATGATTGGGTCCATGGCGATGGCCATACTCCTGTCTGCCAGATCTTGTTACAGATGTTTGTGAGGGTACCTATCATTGCTTCTCCCCCAGGTTGGACCAGTTCTGCTGGGATGTTGTCCACTCCTGCTGACTTCCTATTTTTCAGCGATCTCACTGCTGCTTCTGCTTCTTCACGTAGTATAGGATGGTTGTAGTTGTTAGTTGCTGGAGGGACGTTCAGTACTTCTGGATCTATTGTTGCTCGGTGGTTGTAAAGTTCTCTGTCCATCTTTTCAGAATGTCTCTTTCTTCTATGAGGAAGTTTCTGGCTTTGTCCTGTAAGGAGGTAACTCGCCGATGTTTTGTGCTTGTTATATCTTGGACCAGTTGGTATGCTTTCTTGCTGTCGTTCCTTTTCAAGTTTCCCTCGATGTCTTTGGACTGTTCTTCTATCCAGTTCTCTTTTGCTTTTTTCATGCTTTTTCTTGACTTCCTGGTTGACTGCCTTGTTCTGCTCTGCCCCTTCTGTATCGTTCTTTTTTCTTCTTCAGCTTCCTCCTCTTGTCACACAGGTTAAGGACTTCAGGTGTGACCTAGGGTTTCTTGACTGGGCGATGTCTACCAAGGATCTCGCTGGCTGTTTCGGTTGTTGCTGCATTAAAGGTGGTGATCAACGTGTCCATGACGGTATCGTTAGCGTCGAGGATGGTGAGCTGTGCAAATTTCCCACCAATCATTGCCCGGAAGGCTTCTGTTACTTTGGGATCCTTCCGTTTCTCGAGATCAAACTTTATTCTTGTGTGGCTCTCTTTCTTGACCTTCTTTAGATGTAGCCTGAAGGTCATCTTCACCAAATCATGGTCACTTCCAATGTCCGCTCCGTGACTTTCACAGTGGTCAAAATTAAAATTGTACCACTGAAAACTATCAGAGATGGTTCCCACACTCAGCAGTTAAAACTAATGGTTCTGTTAAATTGCTCAAAATTATTTCCACCGTTAGAGCATCAGTCCATTCTAGGGACCTTGTTTTAAAATGCAGGTGGTATTACATGCATGTACACTAACTAAATGTTGCATGTAGTTAATGTTTATCATTGATTAAATATGGATATTATGGATTGGCAGTCTCATCGTAAATTTACATAATAAAGCTATATTTGTGTTCTAGACTGCAATGTTGATGTCAATGTAAATTTAGATAATACAGTAACATGATGATGTAGATCGCAATCACAATTTCAGTGTAAATTCCTATAATACAGTAACATGTATGCCGTAGATTTATATTACAATTTCATTGTACATTGATAGATAATTGTCACTTGTAGTAGTTAGATAGTCCGCCTCGGATGTTGGAGGTCGTGGATTCCGACCGAGTCATACGAAAGATTTATAAAAATGTTACTAACAGCTACATCGCTAGGCGCTCAGCATTAAGAGGTTAGTGTTAGGACTGGTCGGCCTAGTGTCAGGTTAATGTGATTGGGTGGGACAACATGCTACATGACTGCGGCATGAAGCCACAGTGCTAGACATCACTATAAACTGCCACACTGCAGACATCGTAGCGATAAGACTGACAATTATTAAAGCTACGTTACAATCACACACACACACACACACACACACACACACACACACACACACACACAATTTCAGCGTAAATTTAGATAATACATGTGCTATAGAATTATATTATATATCACGGGGTATATGATACTAATTTTTTACCGCCCAGATATGTCATTCATGACCTATTGAAATATCCTTTTCATCATGATATTCTTGTTATTTAAGTTTACATGTTAAAAAGCAGTCAAAATTATATTTATTTGTAGCATTCTGATAAAAGTCAGTGTAAAAAATGTTCACTAAGCAAAACGAAGATCGATACATGACCAAGATTAGTTTTTCCTTTTATGTTCCCTATATGAACTATATTTGGTAACTCAAGTATGAATTTAAATAATTATGATTATTTCATTCATTAAAATGATAATCTAGTCAGTAGCTGATACTGAAGCAAATACAGTCTGAATGCTTACCTTCAGTTTAGATTTTCACAATAGGGGACCAAAGGCCCTCTTGGTATGAAAGTGAACATACAAATTGCTGATGAAACGAGTGTACAGTTTTCATTCTATATATAGTTGAAATTGGTTAGAATCGTTTTGTTCACTTTGGTTTTCACTTAAATAAAACATACATGTAACTAGGGATTGTACCTTGTTCTAATACTTGTTGATTGTGTGTTCTATGTGCTTTAATCCTCGCCCAGGGCGACATTTACCCTTAGTAGGTCACTGCGATAGGCTATACGTGCTAGTATAATGTATCACGGTACCAATTGTTTTTCCATAGACCTCAATGCTAATGTTTTGTGAAATATATATATACTTTCTATCCTACCTCAGCATGCATGTCACCCACTGTCACAGATAACAATGTTAGATTGTCAATTTGACAAGGACAGAAGCAGGTACTCCATTGCATTTAAGAGAGATAACTCTGCTGGAACTAGACAGGGGTAAGAGTTATCTAGTTACACCAGACACATTTTCAGTCATGTGTACCACATTTTAAAAAAAATCATAAAAAATACAAAATGTGATATAGTTATGAATTAACATAATCTCACATGTTGCCAAGAGGCTCAACATTTTTTTAAGCCTAACAGAAAGTACAACCCTTACATAATGCACCAATCACAGATAGTTTTGTGATTTATTTCTGAATGCAATGTCCCTACACCTTAAGCTCCGCCCACCTGGGGTTGTACAATTGGTACCGTAATACCTAAAGCCAACCTTAATTTTTTCAATAATCTGTAATATAGCTTGGGACTGTACAAGTAACAAGTGCACTTAGTTTCGCTTGTCAAAAACAATTTTATGAGGTACCAAGCTGTGTCTTATATTAAATGTGTATATAATCGTCTTTGAACTATTTCAGCTGCTGTTTTCATATGTGTGCTTTACTACCAAACTACATTTTGCGAATAAATGACTTGTTTTAACTAGAACTTGTGTTTTATTCACATCAGCACTTATTGAACTTCACATGGGTGATATGGGATAAATCACGTCATATCGTATTATGTAATAAGTAGGTCAAAGGTCAATGTACCAAATAGTATGTACCTCTTCTACTTCCAAAAGTACAATTCACCTAAAACAAATGATTTTATATTTGTTTGGTAGATGCAGAACTTAACATCAGAGACAGGTGGACATTACCCAATCTTGTTATAAAGTACAAGCTTTCAACACTTTACACTGTCTGCAAATACATGAGGTCACTAACCCCAGTCCTCACACAAAGGTCAACCTACCTATTCTCTTTGTAATACAAATAGAAAGCTTCCCTCCTTTGTGTAGTGAATAAAATTGATGCAATACGCCAATCTGTCACCAAATATAGTAGATCACAGCTTCTAAGTAGTTGTAATGGATTTATGGTGAAATTTGGGAAATAAAATAAAGACAAATGCCAAAGATAAACAATAAGTATAGTGAGTCAAATGGAGTTAAAAACAGGAGGAAGGTGTGTATCTCAAAGGGAGATGTAGCTTATGATAAAGGAGTTAAAGGAGACAAAAGCAGCAATGAGAAAAATGAGAAGTGAAAGTTTGATGACCTTACCTTGGACAAATATATGGAGGCAGTGCCCCATAGGTCCAAGGACAATCCGAAGGCACCTGTGCTATAACATCCCTTACAGTCACCAAAATTTCAGGTGAAGTGGCGTTCATTCCCATCTAATATAAAAGGGTGAACACTTTAAATAATATAGATGCATGTAGATTATATTTCTTCTACATAAGAAAATAACAATAATGTTCTTTCAGTTAAGCAGAAAAATACCTAAACCAAACAAAACAAACTTTGTCAATTTTTAAACTTGTAAACTGTCCCGTGAGAAATTATTAAATTGCTTCTACTTACGTTTGCGTCAAGATTGATTTCAAATATAATACTTCACAAATCTTCTCATTATTTTCATAAACAATCACTGAAAATGTGAGTTTTAATTTTTTTGAAATGTGATGTCTGGTGTATAGGAGATAAGTGAATGATATAGATAAGGTCTCGTATTTTTATTTCCTCCAATATAGTATGCATGTAATATAGATGAGTTCATGAACACATGTATTAACTTCAATGCAATTAAATTATCCAAATGTACATTATTGATAAGTGCGAACCTACAATCCAAGCTTTTGTATGAAGTGGAGACCTTAAGAGTGCTGTAATTTTGTTTATTGAGATGAGGCAGCTGTTTTATTTCATAGTTCATGTTCTTTACAATGCCGTCGTGTGGAGTGCAGACTTCCATAAACATGCAGATATGATCCCATGCCAATTTGATTTCTTGCGACGGGATGCAAAGTTTGAAGAACAGTGTGGACTTAAATGGAAGAGATGGGCAATATGTGACTAATATGGTGCTCACTCAATGTTTGGCCTAATATGGAAATTCCACAAGAATAACTGGACAGAACTAAAGAGAATTATTGAAAGTCAATAGTAGGTTATAATTGGGCTTATACAAGTGTCAATAGGAAATGCTGACTTAAAGAAACTGTTCTTGTCTGTTGGTATTCCCTGCTACTTCAACAAAGAGAATGCCAGAGAACTTATCTAAATAAGCTGCATGAACCATTTCAAGGCAGGAAAAAAGTGTAAAAAACTGGACAATTAGAGCAAAACAATTAAAATCAAAGTGGGAAGGAATACAATATCTTTAAAAAATTATCTAAAATTAATCATACCAGAATATCCAATATGATACAAGTGATCTATCTACAAGTGAACCTAGAGTGTTTTATATCTTGGTTTATGGCATGCCTTACAAAACCAAGATAGTTGTTTTTGTATACATTGTTTATCGTGTTTTGCAGGTAAAATAGTCAATATTTGGCCAAAATCAACTATATTATGTTTGCATAACTTATTTTGTTGCATATATGCCAATCTGAGAGCTGACTACACGTAGATAAAGCCTTCAGGCAATAAAAGTCTATGTCTGTCATAGCTATAATTATCAAAAGCCACCATCCAAAGTCAACTTGTGCTATCTTTGGAAGATTTCATACATTTTATTTTTAAAAGACTGTCACTATTTGACTAGAAATGTTCAGCATCCATTTGTTTTCCTACATCAAACTAGTACAGTTCATAAATGCCGCCCACATGTATGTGTTTCTATGGATACACTGGGAGGCTGTTCTTCCCTTTAGGTATCACGGTACAAATTGTTTTTTCCATAGACCTCAATGCTAATGTTTTGTGAAATAAATACACTTTCTATCCTACCTCAGCATGCATGTCGCCCACTGTCATAGAGAACAATGCTAAATGGTCAATTTGACAAGGACAGAAGCAGGTACTCCACTGCATTTAAGAGAGATAAATCTGCTGGAACTAGACAGTGGTAAGAGTTATCTAGTTAAACGAGACACATTTTCAGTCATGTGTACCACATTTTAAAAAAATCATAAAAAATACAAATTGTGATATAGTTATGAATTAACATAATTTCACATGTTGCCAAGAGGCTCAACTTGTTTTAAGCCTAACAGAAAGTACAACGCTTACATAATGCACCAATCAAGGCTAGTTCTATGGTTTGTTTCTGAATGCAATGTTTCCTATACCTTAAGCTCCGCCCACCTGGGGTTGTACAATTGGGTATCACGGTACCAATTGTTTTTCCATAGGCCTCAATGCTAATGTTTTGTGAAATAAATATACTTTCTATCCTACCTCAGCATGCATGTCACCCACGGTCACAGAGAACAATGCTAGATTGTCAATTTGACAAGGACAGACGCAGGTACTCCATTGCATTTAAGAGAGATAACTCTGCTGGAACTAGACAGGGGTAAGAGTTATCTAGTTACACCAGACACATTTTCAGTCATGTGTACCACATTTTAAAAAAAATCATCAAAAATACAAAATGTGATATAGTTATGAATTAACATATTCTCACATGTTGCCAAGAGACTCAACATTTTTTTAAGCCTAACAGAAAGTACAACCCTTACATAATGCACCAATCACAGATAGTTTTGTGATTTATTTCTGAATGCAATGTCCCTACACCTTAATTTCGCCCACCTGGGGTTGTACAATTGGTACCGTAATACCTAAAGCCAACCTTAATTTTTTCAATAATCTGTAATATAGCTTGGGACTGTACAAGTAACAAGTGCACTTAGTTTCGCTTGTCAAAAACAATTTTATGAGGTACCAAGCTGTGCCTTATATTAAATATGTATGTAATGGTCTTTGAACTATTTCAGCTGCTGTTTTCATATGTGTGCTTTACTACCAAACTACCTTTTGCGAGTAACATTACTTGTTTTAACTAGAACTTGTGTTTTATTCACATCAGCACTTATTGAACTTCACATGGGTGATATGGGATAAATCACGTCATATCGTATTATGTACTAAGTAGGTCAAAGGTCAATGTACCAAATAGTATGTACCTCTTCTACTTCCAAAAGTACAATTCACCTAAAACAAATGATTTTATATTTGTTTGGTAGATGCAGAACTTAACATCAGAGACAGGTGGACATTACCCAATCTTGTTAAAAAGTACAAGCTTTCAACACTTTACACTGTCTGCAAATACATGAGGTCACTAACCCCAGTCCTCACACAAAGGTCAACCTACCTATCCTCTTTGTAATATAAATAGATAGCTTCCCTCCTTTGTGTAGTGAATAAAATTCATGCAATACGCCAATCTGTCACCAAATATAGTAGATCACAGCTTCTAACTAGTTATAATGGATTTATGGTGAAATTTGGGAAATAAAATAAAGACAAATGCCAAAGATAAACAATAAGTATAGTGAGTCAAATGGAGTTAAAAACAGGAGGAAGGTGTGTATCTAAAAGGGAGATGTAGCTTATAATAAAGGAATTAAAGGAGACAAAAGCAGCAATGAGAAAAATGAGAAGTGAAAGTTTGATGACCTTACCTTGGACAAATATATGGAGGCAGTGCCCCATAGGTCCAAGGACAATCCGAAGGCACCTGTGCTATAACATCCCTTACAGTCACCAAAATTTCAGGTGAAGTGGCGTTCATTCCCATCTAATATAAAAGGGTGAACAATTTAAATAATATAGATGCATGTAGATTATATTTCTTCTACATAAGAAAATAACAATAATGTTCTTTCAGTTAAGCAGAAAAATACCTAAACCAAACAAACCAAACTTTATCAGTTTTTAAACTTGTAAACTGTCCCGTGAGAAATTATTAAATTGCTTCTACTTACGTTTGCGTCAAGATTGATTTCTAATATAATACTTCACAAATCTTCTCATTATTTTCATAAACAATCACTGAAAATGTGAGTTTTAATTTTTTGAAATGTGATGTCTGGTGTAAGGGAGATAAATGAATGATTTAGATAAGGTCTCGTATTTTTATTTCCGCCAATATGGTATGCATGTAATATAGATGACTTCATGTACACATGTATTAACTTCAATGCAATTAAAGTATCCAAAAATACATTATTGATAAGTGAGAACCTACAATCCAAGATTTAGTATGAAGTGGAGACCTTAAGAGTGCTGTAAGTTTGTTTTTTGAGATGAGGCAGCTGTTTTATTTCATAGTTCATGTTCTCTACAATGCCGTCATGTTTAGTGCAGACTTCCATAAACATTCAGATATGATCCCATGCTAATTTGATTTCTTGCGACGGGATGCAAAGTTTGAAGAACAGTGTGGACTTAAATGGAAGGGATGGGCAATATGTGACTAATATGGTGCTCACACAATGTTTGGCCTAATATGGAAATTCCACAAGAATAACTGGACAGAAATAAATAGAATTAATTGAAAGTCAATAGTAGGTTATAATTGGGCTTATACAAGTGTCAACAGGAAATGCTGACTTAAAGAAACTGTTCTTGTCTGTTGGTATTCCCTGCTACTTCAACAAAGAGAATGCCAGAGAATTTATCTAAATAAGCTGCATGAACCATTTCAAGGCAGGAAAAAAGTGTAAAAAACTGGACAATTAGAGCAAAACAATTAAAATCAAAGTGGGAAGGAATACAATATCTTTAAAAAATTATCTAACATTACTCATACCAGAAGATCCAATATGATACAAGTGATCTATCTACAAGTGAACCTAGAGTGTTTTATATCTTGGTTTATGGCATGCCTTACAAAACCAAGATAGTTGTTTTTGTATACATTATTTATCGTATTTTGCAGGTAAAATAGTCAATATTTGGCCACAATCAACTATATTATGTTTACATAACTTATTTTGTTGCATATATGCCAATCTGAGAGCTGACTACACGTAGATAAAGCCTTCAGGCAATAAAAGTCTATGTCTGTCATAGCTATAATTATCAAAAGCCACCATCCAAAGTCAACTTGCGCTATCTTTGGAAGATTTCATACATTGTATTTTTAAAAGACTGTCACTATTTGACTAGAAATGTTCAGCATCCATTTGTTTTCCTACATCAAACTAGTACAGTTCATAAATGCCGCCCACATGTATGTGTTTCTATGGATACACTGGGAGGCTGTTCTTCCCTTTAGGTATCACGGTACAATTGTTTTTCCATAGACCTCAATGCTAATGTTTTGTGAAATAAATACACTTTCTATCCTACCTCAGCATGCATGTCGCCCACTGTCATAGCGAACAATGCTAAATATTCAATTTGACAAGGACAGAAGCAGGTACTCCACTGCATTTAGGAGAGATAAATCTGCTGGAACTGGACAGTTGTAAGAGTTATCTAGTTAAACGAGACACATTTTCAGTCATGTGTACCACATTTAAAAAAAAATCATAAAAAATACAAATTGTGTTATAGTTATGAGTTAACATAACTTCACATGTTGCCAAGAGGCTCAACTTGTTTTAAGCCTAACAGAAAGTACAACGCTTACATAATGCACCAATCAAGGCTAGTTCTATGGTTTGTTTCTGAATGCAATGTTTCCTACACCTTAAGCTCCGCCCACCTGGGGTTGTACAATTGGGTATCACGGTACCAATTGTTTTTCCATAGGCCTCAATGCTAATGTTTTGTGAAATAAATATACTTTCTATCCTACCTCAGCATGCATGTCACCCACTGTCACAGAGAACAATGCTAGATTGTCAATTTGACAAGGACAGACGCAGGTACTCCATTGCATTTAAGAGAGATAACTCTGCTGGAACTAGACAGGGGTAAGAGTTATCTAGTTACACCAGACACATTTTCAGTCATGTGTACCACATTTTAAAAAAATCATCAAAAATACAAAATGTGATATAGTTATGAATTAACATATTCTCACATGTTGCCAAGAGGCTCAACATTTTTTTAAGCCTAACAGAAAGTACAACCCTTACATAATGCACCAATCACAGATAGTTTTGTGATTTATTTCTGAATGCAATGTTCCCTACACAATAAGCTCCGCCCACCTGGGGTTGTACAATTGGTACCGTAATACCTAAAGCCAACCTTAATTTTTTCAATAATCTGTAATATAGCTTGGGACTGTACAAGTAACAAGTGCACTTAGTTTCGCTTGTCAAAAACAATTTTATGAGGTACCAAGCTGTGTCTTATATTAAATGTGTATGTAATGGTCTTTGAACTATTTCAGCTGCTGTTTTCATATGTGTGCTTTACTACCAAACTACATTTTGCGAATAAAATGACTTGTTTTAACTAGAACTTGTGTTTTATTCACATCAGCACTTATTGAACTTCACATGGGTGATATGGGATAAATCACGTCATATCGTATTATGTAATAAGTAGGTCAAAGGTCAATGTACCAAATAGTATGTACCTCTTCTACTTCCAAAAGTACAATTCACCTAAAACAAATGATTTTATATTTGTTTGGTAGATGCAGAACTTAACATCAGAGACAGGTGGACATTACCCAATCTTGTTATAAAGTACAAGCTTTCAACACTTTACACTGTCTGCAAATACATGAGGTCACTAACCCCAGTCCTCACACAAAGGTCAACCTACCTATCCTCTTTGTAATACAAATAGAAAGCTTCCCTCCTTTGTGTAGTGAATAAAATTGATGCAATACGCCAATCTGTCACCAAATATAGTAGATCACAGCTTCTAACTAGTTATAATGGATTTATGGTGAAATTTGGGAAATAAAATAAAGACAAATGCCAAAGATAAACAATAAGTATAGTGAGTCAAATGGAGTTAAAAACAGGAGGAAGGTGTGTATCTAAAAGGGAGATGTAGCTTATGATAAAGGAATTAAAGGAGACAAAAGCAGCAATGAGAAAAATGAGAAGTGAAAGTTTGATGACCTTACCTTGGACAAATATATGGAGGCAGTGCCCCATAGGTCCAAGGACAATCCGAAGGCACCTGTGCTATCACATCCCTTACAGTCACTAAAATTTCAGGTGAAGTGGCGTTCATTCCCATCTAATATAAAAGGGTGAACACTTTAAATAATATAGATGCATGTAGATTATATTTCTTCTACATAAGAAAATAACAATAATGTTCTTTCAGTTAAGCAGAAAAATACCTAAACCAAACAAAACAAACTTTATCAGTTTTTAAACTTGTAAACTGTCCCGTGAGAAATTATTAAATTGCTTCTACTTACGTTTGCGTCAAGATTGATTTCTAATATAATACTTCACAAATCTTCTCATTATTTTCATAAACAATCACTGAAAATGTGAGTTTTAATTTTTTTGAAATGTGATGTCTGGTGTAAGGGAGATAAATGAATGATATAGATAAGGTCTCGTATTTCTATTTCCTCCAATATAGTATGCATGTAATATAGATGAGTTCATGAACACATGTATTAACTTCAATGCAATTAAAGTATCCAAAAATACATTATTGATAAGTGAGAACCTACAATCCAAGCTTTTGTATGAAGTGGAGACCTTAAGAGTGCTGTAATTTTGTTTATTGAGATGAGGCAGCTGTTTTATTTCATAGTTCATGTTCTCTACAATGCCGTCATGTGGAGTGCAGACTTCCATAAACATGCAGATATGATCCCATGCCAATTTGATTTCTTGCGACGAGATGCAAAGTTTGAAGAACAGTGTGGACTTAAATGGAAGGGATGGGCAATATGTGACTAATATGGTGCTCACTCAATGTTTGGCCTAATATGGAATTCCACAAGAATAACTGGACAGAACTAAATAGAATTAATTGAAAGTCAATAGTAGGTTATAATTGGGCTTATACAAGTGTCAACAGGAAATGCTGACTTAAAGAAACTGTTCTTGTCTGTTGGTATTCCCTGCTACTTCAACAAAGAGAATGCCAGAGAACTTATCTAAATAAGCTGCATGAACCATTTCAAGGCAGGAAAAAGTGTAAAACAATGGACAATTAGAGCAAAACAATTAAAATCAAAGTGGGAAGGAATACAATATCTTTAAAAAATTATCTAAAATTACTCATACCAGAATATCCAATATGATACAAGTGATCTATCTACAAGTGAACCTAGAGTGTTTTATATCTTGGTTTATGGCATGCCTTACAAAACCAAGATGGTTGTTTTTGTATACATTATTTATCGTGTTTTGCAGGTAAAATAGTCAATATTTGGCCACAATCAACTATATTATGTTTACATAACTTATTTGTTGCATATATGCCAATCTGAGAGCTGACTACACGTAGATAAAGCCTTCAGGCAATAAAAGTCTATGTCTGTCATAGCTATAGTTATCAAAAGCCACCATCCAAAGTCAACTTGTGCTATCTTCGGAAGATTTCATACATTTTATTTTTAAAAGACTGTCACTATTTGACTAGAAATGTTCAGCATCCATTTGTTTTCCTACATCAAACTAGTACAGTTCATAAATGCCGCCCACATGTATGTCTTTCTATGGATACACTGGGAGGCTGTTCTTCCCTTTAGGTATCACGGTACAAATTGTTTTTCCATAGACCACAATGCTAAGGTTTTGTGAAATAAATACACTTTCTATCCTACCTCAGCATGCATGTCGCCCACTGTCATAGCGAACAATGCTAAATATTCAATTTGACAAGGACAGAAGCAGGTACTCCACTGCATTTAGGAGAGATAAATCTGCTGGAACTGGACAGTTGTAAGAGTTATCTAGTTAAACGAGACACATTTTCAGTCATGTGTACCACATTTAAAAAAAAATCAAAAAAAATACAAATTGTGTTATAGTTATGAGTTAACATAACTTCACATGTTGCCAAGAGGCTCAACTTGTTTTATGCCTAACAGAAAGTACAACTCTTACATAATGCACCAATCACAGCTAGTTATGTTGTTTGTTTCTGAATGCAATGTTCCCTACACCTTAAGCTCCGCCCACTTGGGGTTGTACAATTGGGTATAACGGTACCAATGGTTTTTCCATAGACCTCAATGCTAATGTTTTGTGAAATAAATATACTTTCTATCCTACCTCAGCATGCATGTCACCCACTGTCATAGAGAACAATGTGAGATTGTCAATTTGACAATTACAGAAGCAGGTACTCCATTGCATTTAAGAGAGATAACTCTGCTGGAACTAGACAGGGGTAAGAGTTATCTAGTTACAAAACACACATTTTCAGTCATGTGTCCCACATTTTAAAAAAATCATAAAAAATACAAAATGTGATATAGTTATGAATTAACATAATCTCACATGTTGCCAAGAGGCTCAACATTTTTTTAAGCCTAACAGAAAGTACAACCCTTACATAATGCACCAATCACAGATAGTTTTGTGATTTATTTCTGAATGCAATGTCCCTACACCTTAAGATCCGCCCACCTGGGGTTGTACAATTGGTACCGTAATACCTAAAGCCAACCTTAATTTTTTCAATAATCTGTAATATAGCTTGGGACTGTACAAGTAACAAGTGCACTTAGTTTCGCTTGTCAAAAACAGTTTTATGAGGTACCAAGCTGTGCCTTATATTAAATATGTATGTAATGGTCTTTGAACTATTTCAGCTGCTGTTTTCATATGTGTGCTTTACTACCAAACTACCTTCTGCGAGTAAAATTACTTGTTTTAACTAGAACTTGTGTTTTATTCACATCAGCACTTATTGAACTTCACATGGGTGATATGGGATAAATCACGTCATATCGTATTATGTAATAAGTAGGTCAAAGGTCAATGTACCAAATAGTATGTACCTCTTCTACTTCCAAAAGTACAATTCACCTTAAACAAATGATTTTATATTTGTTTGGTAGATGCAGAACTTAACATCAGAGACAGGTGGACATTACCCAATCTTGTTATAAAGTACAAGCTTTCAACACTTTACACTGTCTGCAAATACATGAGGTCACTAACCCCAGTCATCACACAAAGGTCAACCTACCTATCCTCTTTGTGATACAAATAGAAAGCTTCCCTCCTTTGTGTAGTGAATAAAATTGATGCAATACGCCAATATGTCACCAAATATAGTAGATCACAGCTTCTAAGTAGTTATATTGGATTTATGGTGAAATTTGGGAAATAAAAGAAAGACAAATGCCAAAGATAAACAATAAGTATAGTGAGTCAAATGGAGTTAAAAACAGGAGGAAGGTGTGTATCTAAAAGGGAGATGTAGCTTATGATAAAGGAATTAAAGGAGACAAAAGCAGCAATGAGAAAAATGAGAAGTGAAAGTTTGATGACCTTACCTTGGACAAATATATGGAGGCAGTGCCCCATAGGTCCAAGGACAATCCGAAGACACCTGTGCTATAACATCCCTTACAGTCACCAAAATTTCAGGTGAAGTGGCGTTCATTCCCATCCAATATAAAAGGGTGAACACTTTAAATAATATAGATGCATGTAGATTATATTTCTTCTACATAAGAAAATAACAATAATGTTCTTTCAGTTAAGCAGAAAAATACCTAAACCAAACAAACCAAACTTTATCAGTTTTTAAACTTGTAAACTGTCCCGTGAGAAATTATTAAATTGCTTCTACTTACGTTTGCGTCAAGATTGATTTCTAATATAATACTTCACAAATCTTCTCATTATTTTCATAAACAATCACTGAAAATGTGAGTTTTAATTTTTTGAAATGTGATGTCTGGTGTAAGGGAGATAAATGAATGATATAGATAAGGTCTCGTGTTTCTATTTCCTCCAGTATAGTATGCATGTAATATAGATGAGTTCATGAACACATGTATTAACTTCAATGCAATTAAAGTATCCAAAAATACATTATTGATAAGTGAGAACCTACAATCCAAGCTTTTGTATGAAGTGGAGACCTTAAGAGTGCTGTAAGTTTGTTTTTTGAGATGAGGCAGCTGTTTTATTTCATAGTTCATGTTCTCTACAATGCCGTCATGTTTAGTGCAGACTTCCATAAACATTCAGATATGATCCCATGCTAATTTGATTTCTTGCGACGGGATGCAAAGTTTGAAGAACAGTGTGGACTTAAATGGAAGGGATGGGCAATATGTGACTAATATGGTGCTCACACAATGTTTGGCCTAATATGGAAATTCCACAAGAATAACTGGACAGAAATAAATAGAATTAATTGAAAGTCAATAGTAGGTTATAATTGGGCTTATACAAGTGTCAACAGGAAATGCTGACTTAAAGAAACTGTTCTTGTCTGTTGGTATTCCCTGCTACTTCAACAAAGAGAATGCCAGAGAATTTATCTAAATAAGCTGCATGAACCATTTCAAGGCAGGAAAAAAGTGTAAAAAACTGGACAATTAGAGCAAAACAATTAAAATCAAAGTGGGAAGGAATACAATATCTTTAAAAAATTATCTAACATTACTCATACCAGAAGATCCAATATGATACAAGTGATCTATCTACAAGTGAACCTAGAGTGTTTTATATCTTGGTTTATGGCATGCCTTACAAAACCAAGATAGTTGTTTTTGTATACATTATTTATCGTATTTTGCAGGTAAAATAGTCAATATTTGGCCACAATCAACTATATTATGTTTACATAACTTATTTTGTTGCATATATGTCAATGTGAGAGCTGACTACACGTAGATAAAGCCTTCAGGCAATAAAAGTCTATGTCTGTCATAGCTATAATTATCAAAAGCCACCATCCAAAGTCAACTTGCGCTATCTTTGGAAGATTTCATACATTGTAGTTTTAAAAGACTGTCACTATTTGACTAGAAATGTTCAGCATCCATTTGTTTTCCTACATCAAACTAGTACAGTTCATAAATGCCGCCCACATGTATGTCTTTCTATGGATACACTGGGAGGCTGTTCTTCCCTTTAGGTATCACGGTACAAATTGTTTTTCCATAGACCTCAATGCTAATGTTTTGTGAAATAAATACACTTTCTATCCTACCTCAGGATGCATGTCGCCCACTGTCATAGAGAACAATGCTAAATATTCAATTTGACAAGGACAGAAGCAGGTACTCCACTGCATTTAAGAGAGATAAATCTGCTGGAACTAGACAGTGGTAAGAGTTATCTAGTTAAACGAGACACATTTTCAGTCATGTGTACCACATTTTAAAAAAAAATCATAAAAAATACAAAATGTGATATAATTATGAATTAACATAATTCCACATGTTGCCAAGAGGCTCAACTTGTTTTAAGCCTAACAGAAAGTACAACCCTTACATAATGCACCAATCACAGATAGTTTTGTGATTTATTTCTGAATGCAATGTTCCCTACACAATAAGCTCCGCCCACCTGGGGTTGTACAATTGGTACCGTAATACCTAAAGCCAACCTTATTTTTTTCAATAATCTGTAATATAGCTTGGGACTGTACAAGTAACAAGTGCACTTAGTTTCGCTTGTCAAAAACAATTTTATGAGGTACCAAGCTGTGTCTTATATTAAATGTGTATGTAATGGTCTTTGAACTATTTCAGCTGCTGTTTTCATATGTGTGCTTTACTACCAAACTACATTTTGCGAATAAAATGACTTGTTTTAACTAGAACTTGTGTTTTATTCACATCAGCACTTATTGAACTTCACATGGGTGATGTGGGATAAATCACGTCATATCGTATTATGTAATAAGTAGGTCAAAGGTCAATGTACCAAATAGTATGTACCTCTTCTACTTCCAAAAGTACAATTCACCTAAAACAAATGATTTTATATTTGTTTGGTATATGCAGAACTTAACATCAGAGACAGGTGGACATTACCCAATCTTGTTATAAAGTACAAGCTTTCAACACTTTACACTGTCTGCAAATACATGAGGTCACTAACCCCAGTCCTTACACAAAGGTCAACCTACCTATTCTCTTTGTCATACAAATAGAAAGCTTACCTCCTTTGTGCAGTGAATAAAATTGATGCAATACGTCAATATGTCACCAAATATAGTAGATCACAGCTTCTAACTAGTTATAATGGATTTATGGTGAAATTTGGGAAATAAAATAAAGACAAATGCCAAAGATAAACAATAAGTATAGTGAGTCAAATGGAGTTAAAAACAGGAGGAAGGTGTGTATCTAAAAGGGAGATGTAGCTTATGATAAAGGAATTAAAGGAGACAAAAGCAGCAATGAGAAAAATGAGAAGTGAAAGTTTGATGACCTTACCTTGGACAAATATATGGAGGCAGTGCCCCATAGGTCCAAGGACAATCCGAAGGCACCTGTGCTATCACATCCCTTACAGTAACTAAACTTTCAGGTGAAGTGGCGTTCATTCCCATCTAATATAAAAGGGTGAACACTTTAAATAATATAGATGCATGTAGATTATATTTCTTCTACATAAGAAAATAACAATAATGTTCTTTCAGTTAAGCAGAAAAATACCTAAACCAAACAAAACAAACTTTATCAGTTTTTACACTTGTAAACTGTCCCGTGAGAAATTATTAAATTGCTTCTACTTACGTTTGCGTCAAGATTGATTTCTAATAGAATACTTCACAAATCTTCTCATTATTTTCATAAACAATCAATGAAAATGTGAGTTTTAATTTTTTGAAATGTAATGTCTGGTGTAAGGGAGATAAATGAATGATATAGATAAGGTCTCGTGTTTCTATTTCCTCCAATATAGTATGCATGTAATATAGATGAGTTCATGAACACATGTATTAACTTCAATGCAATTAAAGTATCCAAAAATACATTATTGATAAGTGAGAACCTACAATCCAAGCTTTTTTATGAAGTGGAGACCTTAAGAGTGCTGTAATTTTGTTTATTGAGATGAGGCAGCTGTTTTATTTCATAGTTCATGTTCTCTACAATGCCGTCATGTGGAGTGCAGACTTCCATAAACATGCAGATATGATCCCATGCCAATTTGATTTCTTGCGACGAGATGCAAAGTTTGAGGAACAGTGTGGACTTAAATGGAAGGGATGGGCAATATGTGACTAATATGGTGCTCACTCAATGTTTGGCCTAATATGGAAATTCCACAAGAATAACTGGACAGAACTAAATAGAATTAATTGAAAGTCAATAGTAGGTTATAATTGGGCTTATACAAGTGTCAATAGGAAATGCTGACTTAAAGAAACTGTTCTTGTCTGTTGGTATTCCCTGCTACTTCAACAAAGAGAATGCCAGAGAACTTATCTAAATAAGCTGCATGAACCATTTCAAGGCAGGAAAAAAGTGTAAAAAAACTGGACAATTAGAGCAAAACAATTAAAATCAAAGTGGGAAGGAATACAAAATCTTTAAAAAATTATCTAAAATTACTCATACCAGAATATCCAATATGATACAAGTGATCTATCTGCAAGTGATACTAGAGTGTTGTATATCTTGGTTTATGGCATGCCTTACAAAACCAAGATGGTTGTTTTTGTATACATTATTTATCGTGTTTTGCAGGTAAAATAGTCAATATTTGGCCACAATCAACTATATTATGTTTACATAACTTATTTTGTTGCATATATGCCAATCTGAGAGCTGACTACACGTAGATAAAGCCTTCAGGCAATAAAAGTCTATGTCTGTCATAGCTATAGTTATCAAAAGCCACCATCCAAAGTCAACTTGTGCTATCTTCGAAAGATTTCATACATTTTATTTTTAAAAGACTGTCACTATTTGACTAGAAATGTTCAGCATCCATTTGTTTTCCTACATCAAACTAGTACAGTTCATAAATGCCGCCCACATGTATGTCTTTCTATCGATACCCTGGGAGGCTGTTTTTCCCTTTAGGTATCACGGTACAAATTGTTTTTCCATAGACCTCAATGCTAATGTTTTGTGAAACAAATACACTTTCTATCCTACCTCAGCATGCATGTCGCCCACTGTCATAGAGCACAATGCTAAATGGTCAATTTGACAAGGACAGAAGCAGGTACTCCACTGCATTTAAGAGAGATAAATCTGCTGGAACTAGACTGTTGTAAGAGTTATCTAGTTAAACGAGACACATTTTCAGTCATGTGTACCACATTTAAAAAAAAATCATAAAAAATACAAATTGTGTTATAGTTATGAATTAACATAACTTCACATGTTGCCAAGAGGCTCAACTTGTTTTAAGCCTAACAGAAAGTACAACTCTTACATAATGCACCAATCACAGCTAGTTATGTGGTTTGTTTCTGAATGCAATGTTCCCTACACCTTAAGTTCCGCCCACCTGGGGTTGTACAATTGGGTATCACGGTACCAATTGTTTTTCCATAGACCTCAATGCTAATGTTTTGTGAAATAAATATACTTTCTATCCTACCTCAGCATGCATGTCACCCACTGTCATAGAGAACAATGTGAGATTGTCAATTTGACAATTACAGAAGCAGGTACTCCATTGCATTTAAGAGAGATAACTCTGCTGGAACTAGACAGGGGTAAGAGTTATCTAGTTACACAAGACACATTTTCAGTCATGTGTACCACATTTTAAAAAAATCATAAAAAATACAAAATGTGATATAGTTATGAATTAACATAATCTCACATGTTGCCAAGAGGCTCAACATTTTTTTAAGCCTAACAGAAAGTACAACCCTTACATAATGCACCAATCACAGATAGTTTTGTGATTTATTTCTGAATGCAATGTCCCTACACCTTAATTTCGCCCACCTGGGGTTGTACAATTGGTACCGTAATACCTAAAGCCAACCTTAATTTTTTCAATAATCTGTAATATAGCTTGGGACTGTACAAGTAACAAGTGCACTTAGTTTCGCTTGTCAAAAACAATTTTATGAGGTACCAAGCTGTGTCTTATATTAAATGTGTATGTAATGGTCTTTGAACTATTTCAGCTGCTGTTTTCATATGTGTGCTTTACTACCAAACTACATTTTGCGAATAAAATGACTTGTTTTAACTAGAACTTGTGTTTTATTCACATCAGCACTTATTGAACTTCACATGGGTGATATGGGATAAATCACGTCATATCGTATTATGTAATAAGTAGGTCAAAGGTCAATGTACCAAATAGTATGTACCTCTTCTACTTCCAAAAGTACAATTCACCTAAAACAAATGATTTTATATTTGTTTGGTAGATGAAGAACTTAACATCAGAGACAAGTGGACATTACCCAATCTTGTTATAAAGTACAAGCTTTCAACACTTTACACTGTCTGCAAATACATGAGGTCACTAACCCCAGTCCTCACACAAAGGTCAACCTACCTATCCTCTTTGTAATACAAATAGAAAGCTTCCCTCCTTTGTGCAGTGAATAAAATTGATGCAATACGCCAATCTGTCACCAAATATAGTAGATCACAGCTTCTAAGTAGTTATAATGGATTTATGGTGAAATTTGGGAAATAAAATAAAGACAAATGCCAAAGATAAACAATAAGTATAGTGAGTCAAATGGAGTTAAAAACAGGAGGAAGGTGTGTATCTAAAAGGGAGATGTAGCTTATGATAAAGGAATTAAAGGAGACAAAAGCAGCAATGAGAAAAATGAGAAGTGAAAGTTTGATGACCTTACCTTGGACAAATATATGGAGGCAGTGCCCCATAGGTCCAAGGACAATCCGAAGGCACCTGTGCTATCACATCCCTTACAGTCACCAAAATTTCAGGTGAAGTGGCGTTCATTCCCATCTAATATAAAAGGGTGAACACTTTAAATAATATAGATGCATGTAGATTATATTTCTTCTACATAAGAAAATAACAATAATGTTCTTTCAGTTAAGCAGAAAAATACCTAAACCAAACAAAACAAACTTTATCAGTTTTTAAACTTGTAAACTGTCCCGTGAGAAATTATTAAATTGCTTCTACTTACGTTTGCGTCAAGATTGATTTCTAATATAATACTTCACAAATCTTCTCATTATTTTCATAAACAATCACTGAAAATGTGAGTTTTAATTTTTTGAAATGTGATGTCTGGTGTAAGGGAGATAAGTGAATGATATAGATAAGGTCTCGTATTTCTATTTCCTCCAATATAGTATGCATGTAATATAGATGAGTTCATGAACACATGTATTAACTTCAATGCAATTAAATTATCCAAAAATACATTATTGATAAGTGAGAACCTACAATCCAAGCTTTTGTATGAAGTGGAGACCTTAAGAGTGCTGTAATTTTGTTTATTGAGATGAGGCAGCTGTTTTATTTCATAGTTCATGTTCTCTACAATGCCGTCATGTGGAGTGCAGACTTCCATAAACATGCAGATATGATCCCATGCCAATTTGATTTCTTGCGACGGGATGCAAAGTTTGAAGAACAGTGTGGACTTAAATGGAAGGGATGGGCAATATGTGACTAATATGGTGCTCACTCAATGTTTGGCCTAATATGGAAATTCCACAAGAATAACTGGACAGAACTAAATAGAATTAATTGAAAGTCAATAGTAGGTTATAATTGGGCTTATACAAGTGTCAATAGGAAATGCTGACTTAAAGAAACTGTTCTTGTCTGTTGGTATTCCCTGCTACTTCAACAAAGAGAATGCCAGAGAACTTATCTAAATAAGCTGCATGAACCATTTCAAGGCAGGAAACAGTGTAAAACAATGGACAATTAGAGCAAAACAATTAAAATCAAAGTGGGAAGGAATACAATATCTTTAAAAAATTATCTAAAATTACTCATACCAGAATATCCAATATGATACAAGTGATCTATCTACAAGTGAACCTAGAGTGTTTTATATCTTGGTTTATGGCATGCCTTACAAAACCAAGATGGTTGTTTTTGTATACATTATTTATCGTGTTTTGCAGGTAAAATAGTCAATATTTGGCCACAATCAACTATATTATGTTTACATAACTTAATTTGTTGCATATATGCCAATCTGAGAGCTGACTACACGTAAATAAAGCATTCAGGCAATTATAGTCTATGTCTGTCATAGCTATAGTTATCAAAAGCCACCATCCAAAGTCAACTTGTGCTATCTTCGGAAGATTTCATACATTTTATTTTTAAAAGACTGTCACTATTTGACTAGAAATGTTCAGCATCCATTTGTTTTCCTAGATCAAACTAGTACAGTTCATAAATGCCGCCCACATGTATGTGTTTCTATGGATACACTGGGAGGCTGTTCTTCCCTTTAGGTATCACGGTACAATTGTTTTTTCCATAGACCTCAATGCTAATGTTTTGTGAAATAAATACACTTTCTATCCTACCTCAGCATGCATGTCGCCCACTGTCATAGAGAACAATGCTAAATGGTTCAATTTGACAAGGACAGAAGTAGGTACTCCACTGCATTTAAGAGAGATAAATCTGCTGGAACTAGACAGTGGTAAGAGTTATCTAGTTAAACGAGACACATTTTCAGTCATGTGTACCACATTTAAAAAAAATCATAAAAAATACAAAATGTGATATAGTTATGAATTAAAATAATTTGACTTGTTGCCAAGAGGCTCAACTTGTTTTAAGCCTAACAGAAAGTACAACTCTTACATAATGCACCAATCACAGCTAGTTATGTGGTTTGTTTCTGAATGCAATGTTCCCTACACCTTAAGCTCCGCCCACCTGGGGTTGTACAATTGGTTATCACGGTACCAATTGTTTTTCCATAGACCTCAATGCTAATGTTTTGTGAAATAAATATACTTTCTATCCTACCTCAGCATGCATGTCACCCACTGTCACAGAGAACAATGTTAGATTGTCAATTTGACAAGGACAGAAGCAGGTACTCCACTGCATTTAAGAGAGATAACTCTGCTGGAACTAGACACGGGTAAGAGTTATCCAGTTACACCAGACGCATTTTCAGTCATTTGTACCACATTTTCAAAAAATCATAAAAAATACAAAATGTGATATAGTTATGAATTAACATAATCTCACATGTTGCCAAGAGGCTCAACATTTTTTTAAGCCTAACAGAAAGTACAACCCTTACATAATGCACCAATCACAGATAGTTTTGTGATTTATTTCTGAATCCAATGACCCTACAGCTTAAGCTCCTCCCACCTGGGGTTGTACAATTGGTACCGTAATACCTAAAGCCAACCTTAATTTTTTCAATAAACTGTAATATATCTTGGGACTGTACAAGTAACAAGTGCACTTAGTTTTGCTTGTCAAAAACAATTTTATGAGGTACCAAGCTGTGGCTTATATTAAATGTGTATGTAATGGTCTTTGAACTATTTCAGCTGCTGTTTTCATATGTGTGCTTTACTACCAAACTACATTTTGGGAATAAAATGACTTGTTTTAACTAGAACTTGTGTTTTATTCACATCAGCACTTATTGAACTTCACATGGGTGATATGGGATAAATCACGTCATATCGTATTATGTAATAAGTAGGTCAAAGGTCAATGTACCAAATAGTATGTACCTCTTCTACTTCCAAAAGTACAATTCACCTTAAACAAATGATTTTATATTTGTTTGGTAGATGCAGAACTTAACATCAGAGACAGGTGGACATTACCCAATCTTGTTATAAAGTACAAGCTTGCAACACTTTACACTGTCTGCAAATACATGAGGTCACTAACCCCAGTCCTCACACAAAGGTCAACCTACCTATCCTCTTTGTAATACAAATAGAAAGCTTCCCTCCTTTGTGTAGTGAATAAAATTCATGCAATAC